>OU015502.1:144623259-144630759 GCA_907164885.2 Dolomedes plantarius
AACCTTCCCATTTCGGCTTCTTTAGCTGTTCGTGCTCTCATGCCAATGCATAGTTTAAGAAAAGAGGTAGCATGGGTAAAAATTGAATAATATATTTGACTTCGGATACAATTCTAATTTGAGGAAGTGGAGGTAGACATAATTTAAATACCCCTCTCCAGTGAGACTTTAAATTTTAGTGACATGTGCGAGGCACGATTCTCGTCGTAAATACTTGAAAATGAAGGCCTGGAAACACACGAATTCTCTTGAAAGGGAAACAAACTTTGTCATCTAGATAATGTGGAAATCCGTGGGAGGTTTTCCATAGCCTCCAGGTGTTCTAGCTATGTACAAATAAAGATTACCCAAACTAGTGAAACAGGAATGGTGATAACAGCATGTGTCCGGATAGCACACGGTTGCTAAAATAAATCCTTTTATCAGCATGAGAAATACATTTGCATATTACCGTATAGTCACCAAAGAGGAGTAAAATTCAGCATAACGGCGAGAATTCTTTATCCGATGCCCATTCGAATAGATTAGACCCATGAGTTGGAAGTATTTAAAAAGCAAGAAAGGTCTAATTAAATGAAAAGTACATATCTTGTAGCTCGTGTTGGATTGGAAACTTAATTTCAAGTATTTTAAGAATTAATTTATTTACAGGTGTTAAAAACATTTGCTCAAAATTCATACAACGTGTGTTACTCTAGCAAGGATAAAAGTTTATTTATTGTAACTCAATTAAAACAAAAATCTTGCCTGGATTAACCACACTGCCCACCGCCTGCATCATATAGCGGTCAGATTCGCGAACTTAAAATATAGTGGGCTCGGGGTCGAATCCTAGCTAAGGCATGGACTTTCTTTGTTGTCTCTTCATAGAGAGTAGTGTTCGTTCACCTACATGGGGGTGCTCTCGAATTAAAATACTAGGATGGGGACCTCGGAACAAAGTGCCTGCAACACTGGAAAAAATTTACGCATTGCTCTCCATTTAATAACCGAACAACTGGTTTTTGGCTGAAAACTTATGTTATTGATGCTGAATCCATGCTCTAGTGAACTTAGTTTGATTCAATTTATCTTAAGACGGAGCATTAGTTAACATCGAAATCATCCATGCCAATCTTAGACTATGGGAAATTTTTCTGTCATAGTTTTTCAAATCACAGTGAATGATATTTTCGAATTCTGCATTTTTGCGTATGAAGGCAGACGTTTTAAATAAATAAAAACGCATTTTTTTAAATTTTAAATTTCCCCATCATTAATTTTTTTTAACACGGCATTAAGTAATTCATATTTATTGCTATATAACTGAAAAGTTTCTTTAAAGAAACCAATTTATATTAAAAATTTTTTTTTGTAAAAACAGCGAATTACATTTAAAGATCTGTTTTCGTATGGATTATACAGAAGGTAAAGTTATGCTTCTTCTTTTTTCGGGATTATGAAAAAGCACACCTTAAATGAAAAACCAATGTACCGTCTTAATGAGCTCTTGAACATTGATCTTATATCTAGTTGACGATTGAATATTTAAATCTGTTTAACCAAAGTCAAAGATTGACAAACATCTACATATACGAGGGTCAGGCTGAAATTTTTGAGATACGGCTAAATGGTACAACTTACCAACTCTTGGAAATGTTCAAAGTCGTTCCCTCCAAGATCAATGCACTTTTGTAGACGAATTTTCCAAAGATAAAATGCCTCATGCATTCCATTTCTTGGAATAGATGAAAAATATGCTTTTATGGCCTCATCAATCAGAATGAAAACGACGCCCACGTATTTTTTTTAACGTAGGATTTCGTTCCTCCATAATGGTCCTCCGGAAAGCAAAATTTCAGACGCTAAAAGCGTCCGTCCATACCTCGTCACTTATAATTTTGGCAGCACGCCAAGCCCAGTGTGTATCGCTTGGACAAACAGTAAACAGTTAAACAGAAAAGTACCAAATTGCAACAAAATTTTGACACACATACATGTATATATATACATACGTACTTATATATAGATACATATATACATCACACATACATACATATATACATACAAAAGAGGTAAGCAACGATAAGTAATCCTACGTTAATAACCCGCGATAGTTTCGTTAGAAGAGACTACCTGAAATTTTTTTGGTTTAAAATAGACAGAAGTCACACATAGCAATATCAGGAGAATAGGGTGGATTTTCTATCACTTTGATATTTTTTGTTCAAGAAATTCGACTGTATGGGAAGATGCATTGTCATGGTAAAGCCACTGTTACTGACTGATCACTCTATCTCAGGGCAGTTCCTAGGGTAGCTGCCGCCCGTGTGCGAGAATAATTTTGACGCCCCCCCTCATACCGTATGGATTAATTGAAATTTCTCTGAAATATTTTTACCTTAAATGAAACAACGAATTACAAAAAATATTATAAATTCAGTTTATTTTTTTTATTTTACAACCTAACTTAATAATTATTAATGTATTGATATAATAACCAAATGAATACGTTATATTAAATGCATACAACACATATCTATTAATACATATACTTAATAAGACAGTCAAAAAGCTTAAAAAATCTTTGCTTTTCTTGCCTTTTTTAATGCAAATTCTGTTATAATATCTGATACATCTATATCTCCCGAAATGTCCTTTTCGATGCTAATAATAGATAAGTCTGAAAGCCTTTCTTGTCCCATTGTTGATCTCAAATATTTTTCTATTATTTTAAGTTTTGAAAAGCTTCTTTCCCCGCTAGCCACAGTCACGGGTAATGTTAAAAAAATTCGTATGGCAATCACTAAATTTGGAAACAGATAGATGAGGTTACTTGTGAATCACATTTAACGCGTTCATTTCAGGGGAAATAAAGGATGCAACGTTGTCAATTTCATTGCATAAATCTTTCGCTGTATCTTTTTCATTTTTAAATGGATCATGTTACATACTTTCCACAGATTTACAATTTGTAGACCTATTTGATTTATCTGTTTTAAGGAAATTATTTAGGTCGTTGAGAAAATTGAAAATTGTGTGATATTGTTTTATTTGTTCGAACCTTTCTTCTATTGTTGATAATGCAGTGTCCAATATTACAAAGTAAAAATTAATTTTGAATTGGTCTTCTGGATATTTTGGAGCTTCATCTTTACATTCGTAGTCAAATAAACGTTTTTTTGTTCGGGGTCTAACAATATTAACCAGAGGAAATGAAGGGTCGCAATCGATATCATCTGCAATATTTTATGCCTCATCTAAAATATCACTAAAACCTTTAACTGACCTAATCTATATATATAAAACAGTTCCGTAACTGACTCATTCATTCATTCATTCATTCACTGACTGACTGACATACAACGCACAGACCAAACCGCTGGACCTAAAGGGATGAAATTTTGCATGGCGAATCTTCTAATAGTGTAGGGGTGCAGTAAGAGAGATTTTTCAAAAATTCTTCTTAGATTTTTTTAAATTAAATTTTTAAGCTGTTTTTTAAACTTTTTTTACGTTTGCATTTAAAATAATACATTGAGGGTTAGAAAATTTATATCACAAGAAAGATCATAAAAATTCCTTCAAAATGAAATTTTTTTCGAATTTTTACCTCCATTTCCTGATTTTTGGTGAATTTTTAAAGATTCATTTTTAGAATTTAATTTATTAAATGCCGATCACGTGATTTCTTTTTCTGGTACTTTCAATAAATTTATCGTCACGTGCGTAACAACTAAATAGACAAAAATAAATTTTTTTTTCTCTTTCTAATGCAGCAGACGATTGGATATTATCCAAAAAAAATGCATATCCCTTACGATTTTTTTATAAATATACATATATAGATAGATATATATTTTACATCAATTGTATACATTGATCATCGCATTTATTATAAATATATATATTTATTTTTGGCATAAATTGCATACGTTGACCGTTGTATTTAATTTGAATGTACTCCGTAGCGAAGCGCGGGTTTTCAGCTAGTATTATATAAATATGTTTTGGTTTACTCTAATATTAAAATAATATTTGGCAGTATAGCATCCGATTACTGCATAGCTTTACTTACGATATTAATTTTTGTTAACATGTTATACCATGTAATAATGGAACAAATAAATTTAAACCACTTAATTTTCAAAAGTAATGAATTTGCCATGTTTCTAGATTCAGAATCTCTAGTATTTTCAGAATAGAGGGTATATAAAGCATCATATATTTTTGTTAGATTGTATCTAAGAACTTTTAGCGTATCTATTCTGCTTTCCCATCTAGTATCTGATAGGGGTTTAAGCGTTAAAGTTGGGATTTCATTTTTTAAGACCTTCCAACGTTTAGTGGATGCGGAGAAGAAAACGTATAGCTCCTGTACAATTACAAAAAAGCTTGTAATTTCTAAAGACGCTTTTGCAGCGTCATTAACAACTAAATTTAAACTATGGGCCGCACAAGGCACATAAAAAGCTCTAAGGTTTAAGTCAAGAACTTTGTTTTGTAAACCATTATCGTGACCTTCATATTCGCACCATTATCATAACCATGCCCCCTTATATCCCTGAAACAAATGTTGTGAGTCTCCAAAAAATCTAATAAAAAATTAGTTAAACTCTGTCCTGTCGAATCTGATATTGAAATAAATCCCAAAAAATGCTCCCTAATTTCTATTTGCTTTGATTTATTATTTAACTGATTTATTTTGCTTTGATTTTTTATTTAAACGAGTATTTTCCTGCAACCTGACAAAAACCGCCCGCACCGACGCGATGCCGGCGATGCGACGCGGTTTGATGAGATTATGGGTTCAAACGTGTTAGAACAAAAACGAGCAATGTAATTCCCAACTGGTTGCGACGTGGAGTAGCGCTTTTAAAACCAATGTGGTTTCGTTTATTTAAATTTCTCCATGGCCGAATTTAAATTATCATTAAAATATAGGCATTCTTGCTTCGCCAAATAAAAACGAAGTCTTAATTTAATCAAACACATTGGATTATATATAGAGACACACAGAGTTACAAAACGAAATCACAATAAAAATATCATAACGGGAACGCAATTGGTCTGACATGACCTCACCCTAAGACAAAATCTCCCAGAATAACCTTGTTTTAACATTTTTCGCGGGCAAACCTCATCACATCCGGCATGTGCCGAATAAACAAAAATTCCACTAGATCAGCTATGTCCTGTAGACACACTGGCTTCGAAAAAGCGATAAATGTAAGACGTAACGTCACTTCCGCTTCTGAGTCCAAACCTTACTGTTTATTTTCAGTTATACTTGTAAAATGCATTTTTAACTCAAAGTAGTTACATAGCATAATGATAATATTTTTATATTGATTATTTTACTAATAAATTAGTTTCAAATTTTTTTTTATCCTGGCGGCTGACTTGCCGCCCCCCTTGATTTGCCGCCCGTGTGCCCCGCACCCCTGGCACCCCCGGGTTGGAACGTCCCTGCTCTATCTTTGGAACTAGGCAGCCCAGGAAGCTGAATTTTTTGCATGGTGGTTTTCTCTTTGGGCCTAGCTACTCCCGAAGAAATCCTTTGAAAAATTATTCAAACTCTAAGACGTGTTAAAGGGGCTTAAACACCAATATAAAATACTCACTGAATGATCTCTGTGTCTCCGGAATTAGGAGTAGTTGGGAGCTGAAATGTTTCATAGTGGTTTCTCTGAGAACCTGAGAATTCACTAAGAAAGTTTTGAAAAATTCACTCTCTAAGGGGGGTGTTAACCTTTATGGTCGTGATCCGAGAAATCATTATCTTGTAGAAGTAATCATAACTGTAGAACCAACTCTTATTTACATCTGGTTTATTGACACATTAAAATCTTGGTTAAATAAATCATTTACAAAGGTTCGTTCCGACGAACGTTAATACACTCATGAGAGCAGGGCTCATTATTCAAAGTCCATACGAGACCCTCTCTTTCTCCGTACGCGTCGCGACGTTTCAACAGTCCAAGTCCATTCCGGTTCCGCCCTCTGCAGACCACCTATGGTGAATTTCTTTCCTGCCGACTTCTCCAAGGGAAAAACGCGCCGCTAATGGGTTTCACAAATCATTCTAAATGACTCGCGTACTTTTTCCCGATTGTCGCACATCTCCAAAGGTGTATATCGTTCGACACCTGTTTGCGTTTATTTTGGGCTTATTGAAGACGCTATTACTCACCTTCATCAATTCCACTTAAGAATGGGAGACGAGAGTCTGACAGGGTGGGTTTCTAAAGGGGCTTAAATACCCAAAATAAAAAAAAAAATCTGAAATCCGTATTTAACGCCTGATCACTGTCGTTAAATTACATGGGGAATTTCTCTTCGGAATACAGCACTCTACTGATAAAGTCAATTTAAACTGAACTGGGCGCAGAGGCCCAGTTGGCAAGAGCAGCGAACTAGTCATCTGAAAGTCACTGGTTCGATGCTTGTTGCTGACAAATCCACCGCCGTGTACACTAATGGCTGCTGGTGCATGTATGTAAAATCTGTCGTGGGTGCGATGTCCTCCAAGTTCTCAAAATTACCTCTGGAGGTGCGGGGTTAAGTGTTCCGGCCTCCTCACTTTACTCGGTTCAAAATTACGGGACAGGCCCTTTCGCCAAATCAGACTCCGACCCTAGTGGTGCCAGTCAAAACAGGAGCTACACCTTCATCGCCCATAGCCTTCGGGACTTGATCTGATGTTGATGTCGGTCAAGTAGCATAAGCAACAACAACAACAAATTGAACTAACCGAGTTACGTAATTCATGGTGCTAATGTGTTCGGTAGCGAAGTACAGGTATTCAGCTAGTAATAGACAGTGGCGTAGCAAAGGGGGGGGGGGGCAAGGGGGTCTATCATACCCCGGGCGCCACTCGCAGAGGGGCGCCAATGTAAGATCCATATATTATATTACTATATGTTTTCGAGGTGGATGCCAATATAAGGTCTATATATTATATTACTATATGTTTTTCAGGGGAGGGCCCCAATATAAGGTCTATATATTACATTACTATATGTTTTTCGGGGAGGGCGCCAATATAAGGTATATATAATATTATATTACTATATGTTTTTATGGGAGGGCACCAACATAAGGTCTATATATTATGTTACTATATGCTTTTCGGGGGGGAGTGCCAATATAAGGTCTATATATTATGTTATTATATGTTTATAGGGGGCGCCAATATAGGGTCTATATATTATATTACTGTATGTTTTTCAGGGGGGGGTCCACAAAGGTATCGTGCCCCGGGCGCCAGTTATGCTCGCTACGCCACTGGTAATAGATAACAGCTGCCAAACTTTATTTAGTAAAATTCATTTGTTAGATGCACGTTGGCTGATTTGACTAATTTTGACACTTTTGTGCCTAAATGCCGTCAAAGCCACGTTACTATAACTTTTTGTACACTGAACATAGAAGTTCATCCGCATACTGCAGTAGTAAAATCTCAACATAAATGCAGAAAATATTTAAGAAAAGGAACGAAGTCTAATTACCAGGTTTAGT
>OU015502.1:144635759-144660759 GCA_907164885.2 Dolomedes plantarius
CGGGGTTGGGGGGGTCACAACCCCAACCCCCCCAGTCATCAACTATACCACCTCCAATTCCGTTTTTTGCCTTTTTATATATGTATATCTTATTTCCGGTTATAGGAGTATTAAATGGTCACATCTGCCTTTTTAGTCATCTTAATTTTAAATATCTATATATCGTAAATATT
Source organism: Dolomedes plantarius (assembly GCA_907164885.2). Lineage (NCBI taxonomy): Eukaryota > Metazoa > Arthropoda > Arachnida > Araneae > Dolomedidae > Dolomedes > Dolomedes plantarius. The sequence continues at coordinate 144,635,933 of OU015502.1, forward strand.
TTTGTGAGCAGCTTAGCGCCTAAAATTTATTTACTCATTTTTGTTTCATATTATGTAATTTACATTTGTAAACTATATATATATATATATATATATATATATATATATATATATACATATATATATATATATATATATATACATATATACATATACACACACACACACACACACACACACACACACACATATATATATGTATATAATTAGAAATAAACATCGTCTCATTTTAAATTTAAACTTATTTAGTACTAGCGGCCTGTCCCGACTTTGTCCGGGTTGAACAAAATATTATACCAATAAATTTCCAGATAGCCAATAAATTGTAAATCTTTTTCACCTTAAAAATAACCTTAATAATACCTTAAATTAATATTACGTTGGTTAATAATTAAAGTTAACTTTTTAAAAGAAAAAGGCGTGCCGAAGAACTGCTAGACTCGGACCGCTAACGTCAGAACAGAAGCCCACCGCGATAGAACCACGCTAAAGATCGTTGGAGTCTTCGGCACAAAAAGCGGTAGAGGACAGTAGCGGTAACAATGGAGATTGTTAGGATTAAATCCATAACTTTATTTCTACCGATCAGATATACATAATATATAGCCTATGTCCATCTGGAGTAATGTACCTTTCAAACAGTGAAAGAATTTTTCAAATAGGTGCAGTGGTTCTGGAGATTACCCTCCACGTACAAAATCGCTCTCTCTCTTTATATATAAGTATAGATTAGGCCTACGATTATATAATTTCAGGCTATGAAAAAAAAAATACGCCGGGCTTTTTTGGGAGGGGCAATTTCCCCTATTGCCCCCCCCCCTCTTGGAGCCGCCAATATCTCAAAGCTTTCGTCGAGATCAGATGTATATCAGCTTCCCGCGCATGCATTCTTTCCTGCCACGACCGCCGACTTCCAGCCCGAGCATGGGCGTTCCGACCGAATGTCGCTTAACTCCCACGTGCGTCGCATTTCGGCACGTAAGCACTCACGTGTCGCGACACCTGACGTGACCCGAACACTCGGCACCGGAGGAATGCTTTGTGGGCAGGCAGGAATTATTTCGGGAATTTGCATGAAACACAAATGGACAATGGATTCTTTCGGAGTAAATGACTTCGTGTCGATATCGTATCTCTTCCACGTAGCCTTTGTCTGTATTGGAAAAGTTTACTTACCTCGAAAATATGAATTTTAAGGTTTTAAGCAGAACTATGTTGTTAAAAAAATTTCAGGCAGTCTCTTCTAACGAAACTACCGCGGGTTATTAACGTGGGACTACTTATCGTTGCTTACCTCTTTTGTATGTATATATGTAGGTGTTATGTATATATGTACGTATATATATATATATATATATTTATTTATTTATTAATTTATTTATATATAAATATGTATGTCAAAATTTTGACGCATTTTGGTACTTCTCTGTTTAACTGTTTACTGCTTGTCCAAGCAATACAGATTGGATTTGGCACTCTGCCAAAATTATAATTCGCGAGGTACGGACAGGTGGTTTTGGTGTCTGAAATTTTGCTTTCCGGAAGACCGTTATGGAGGAACGTAATCCTACGATGAAACAAATCTTTATTGTTCTCCCATTAGTTTCCATAAGCTTCGAAAACTTGCAATTGCCTATATGAGGATACTTATCTATATATATAAAACTGTTCCGTAACTGACTCACTGACATACAACGCACAGACCAATCCGCTGGACCTAAAGGGCTGAAATCTTACATGGCCATTCTTCTTATAGTGTAAGGGTGCACTAAGAGAGATTTTTGAAAAATTCTTCTTAGATTTTTTAAATTAAATTTTTAAGCTGTTTTAGTAACTTTTTTTAAGTTTGCATTTAAAATAATAATTTCAGGGTTATAAAATTTATATCACGAGAAATATCATAAAAAATTCCTTTAAAATGAAATCTTTTTCGAATCTTTACCTCTATTTTCTGATTTTTGGTGAATTTTTAAAGATTAATTTTTAGAATTTAATTTATTAAATGCCCATCACGTGACTTCTTTTTCTGGTACTTTAAATAAATTTATCGTCACGTGCACAACAATGAAATAGACAAAAAATATTTTTTTTCTTGCTAATGCGGCAGACGATTGGACATTATTTTGTCTATAAAAATATCCCTTACGATTTTTTTTATAAATTTATATATTTTTTTCTACATCAGTTGTATATATTGATCGTCGTATTTATTATAAATATATATATTTATTTTTTTTGGCATTAATTGCATACATTGACCGTTGTATTTAATTTGAATGTACTCCGTAGCGAAGTGCGGGTTTTCAGCTAGTATGAAATATAAGGATATAATATAAAGAAAATTATATTATACAGCAGTGGTATGCAAACTTTTTTACACCTAGACCCTCTTTCCTTTAATAAAAAATCTCTCAACCCTAATGAATTTTTTTTTAGTAATAGCATTTTATTTAAATTAGGAAAATGTTAACAAAATGAAATAAGCAAACTTTGATAAACTATTTTGTAAATCTGTAGATTTTGGGTATATATCTACTCAGCAAAATAATAATAAAAAATATCTTGGTCAAACTTCTACACCTGTTTTTGCTAAATCTCTTGTGACCAAAACTTCATATCTAAATATTAACAATGGAAAGAGGGGAATTTTTTTTCATTGAAAAAGACTGAACGCCGTCAATTTTACGGTTAAAAACAAAATCAAGAATTTAAAATATTTAATGTTTTTTTTAAATGGTTGAATGCTTTAAATTTTGAACTATTTCATCCAATATATAATAAACTAGCTGAAAACCCGCCCTTCGCTACGGAGTACATACAAATTAAATACAACGGTCAATGTATGCATTTAATGCCAATATATATATATATGTATATATATATATATATATATATATATATATATATATATATATATATATATATATATATATATATATATATATATAATAAATGCGACGATCAATATATAAAATTGATGTAGAAAAATATATATATTTATTTATAAAAAAATCATAAGGGATATTTTTATACACAAAATAATGTCCAATCGTCTGCCGCATTAGCAAGAAAAAAACGTATTTTTTTGTCCATTTAGTTGTTATACACGTGACGATAAATTTATTGAAAGTACCATAAAAAGAAATCACGTGATCGGCATTTAATAAATTAAATTCTAAAAATGAATCTTTAAAAATTCACCAAAAATCAGAAAATAGAGGTAAAGATTCGAAAAAGATTTCATTTTACAGAAATTTTTACGATTTTTCTCGTGATATAAATTTTGTTACCCTCAAATTATTATTTTAAATGCAAACTTTAAAAAAGTTACTAAAACAGCTTAAAAATTTAATTTGAAAAAATCTAAGAAGAATTTTTCAAAAATCTCTCTTTGTGCACCCCTGCACCATAAGAAGAATCGCCATGCAAAATTTTAGCCTTTAGGTCCAGAGTGGTTTGATCTGTGCGTTGTATGTCAATCAGTGAGTCAGTTACGGAACTGTTTTATATATACAGATTAGTATATATTTAGATATATTTTTTATGAAAGTATGCCGATCTGACAACCTGGTATGGTTTATCCGTAAAAATATATGCAAGGTTTGCGCACTCCTTATTTTTCAACACCAATATTTCCGAAGAGCCAATATTTTTGTTATTTGCAAAAGGAGGAAGAGACGAAAAGTAACTAACATTTTTCCGGTATTGTCTTGAAGATTTCTGCCTGTTTTCTATATTGCCGTCAAATGGACGGCTTTAAGTCGGTTTTATAGGTATACAGCACATTTCCCCCCCTCTTTACTATGGAATATAATTTTATAAACGTGTGTGCATATTTCGCGTAAAATTCGGAAAAGTCTAAAAATTTCAGAATCCTGAGGACATAAATACCGACATAGCGCTCAATAGTATGTCCGAAACCGTCAAAGTGACGTCAGCCGTCTTTCTAGTGTTAATATATATTTGTATTTCATTTAGGTAAATATGAACTGTCAGTAAAATTCAAAAAGAGCAGGATTTCAAAATAAGTATTTTGTTAATATTATAAGTTTTATATAAAATCCTTTTTATATAAAACTTATAATTTAAAAAAATTATAAATTTTATATAAAAAGGATTTTAGGATCATAAGTTTTATAAAAAATAAGTTTTTTATAATAAGTTTTATATTAAGTTTTATATTCAAGATAATAAGTTTTTATATTGAAAAATAGAATCTTCATTTAATTTATCAAACTTTTTTTTCTCTCCAATGGCTGGGGCCATGTACATGAATATGAAAAAGAATAATTATTATACATATCCATATTATACATATACATTTACATATACATATTATACATTTATACATATACATATACATATTATACATTTATACATATACATATTATACATTTTATACATATACATATTATACATTTTTACATTTTTTGTAATATTATTTATCAAACTAAACTAGAAAAAAGATTAATGAGAATTAATAAGCCTGGACTTCAGATGATATTTGTTTAACATTTTGTGAAATATTTGAGAGTGCCACTGTTGTATCATTGTCCAGGATAAGTCGTGATAGTTGTCTCGTTTTCATAGCTACTCATTTTGATACCCCAGTCTCACACAGACAGGTAGAGGCGATATAAACAATGTTAATATAGCCTTGAAAGACTGTTTGAAACCTTATTTAACAATATAATTACATATATTTTTAACATATTACATAAAAATATATTAAAAGATATGCATTTATGGAAAATTTAAAGCCTCTTTTTTTAATTAAATAATTCAATATGATATAAATTTACCTCAAAGTGTCCACGACCCCTTTGTGGGTCGCGACCCACAGTTTGCACACCACTGTTATACATCCTGATAAAACATAACATTAAATATGTATAAAGGGTTAGGGATAATGTGGGTCGAGACCTACAGTTTGCGCACCACTGTTATACAGCCTGATAAAACATAACATTAAATATGTATAAAGGGTTAGGGATAATGTGGGTCGCGCCCCACAGTTTGCGCACCACTGTTATACAGCCTTATAAAACATAACATTAAATATGTACAAAGGGTTAGGGATAATGTGGGTCATGCCCTACAGTTTGCGCACCACTGTTATACAGCCTGATAAAACATAACATTAAATATGTACAAAGGGTTAGGGATAATGTGGGTCATGCCCCACAGTTTGCGCACCACTGTTATACAGCCTGATAAAACATAACATTAAATATGTATAAAGGGTTAGGGATAATGTGGGTCGAGACCTACAGTTTGCGCACCACTGTTATACAGCCTGATAAAACATAACATTAAATATGTATAAAGGGTTAGGGATAATGTGGGTCGCGCCCCACAGTTTGCGCACCACTGTTATACAGCCTTATAAAACATAACATTAAATATGTACAAAGGGTTAGGGATAATGTGGGTCATGCCCCACAGTTTGCGCACCACTGTTATACAGCCTGATAAAACATAACATTAAATATGTATAAAGGGTTAGGGATAATGTTGGTCGCGCCCCACAGTTTGCGCACCACTGTTATACAGCCTGATAAAACATAACATTAAATATGTACAAAGGGTTAGGGGTAATGTGGGTCATACCCCACAGTTTGCGCACCACTGTTATACAGCCTGATAAAACATAACATTAAATATGTATAAAGTGTTAGGGATAATGTGGGTCGAGACCTACAGTTTGCGCACCACTGTTATACAGCCTGATAAAACATAACATTAAATATGTATAAAGGGTGAGGGATAATGTGGGTCGCGCCCCACAGTTTGCGCACCACTGTTATACAGCCTGATAAAACATAACATTAAATATGTATAAAGGGTTAGGGATAATGTGGGTCGAGACCTACAGTTTGCGCACCACTGTTATACAGCCTGATAAAACATAACATTAAATATGTATAAAGGGTTAGGGATAATGTGGGTCGAGACCTACAGTTTGCGCACCACTGTTATACAGCCTGATAAAACATAACATTAAATATGTATAAAGGGTTAGGGATAATGTGGGTCGCGCACCACTGTTATACAGCCTGATAAAACATAACATTAAATATGTATAAAGGGTTAGGGATAATGTGGGTCGAGACCTACAGTTTGCGCACCACTGTTATACAGCCTGATAAAACATAACATTAAATATGTATAAAGGGTTAGGGATAATGTGGGTCGCGCCCCACAGTTTGCGCACCACTGTTATACAGCCTGATAAAACATAACATTAAATATGTACAAAGGGTTAGGGATAATGTGGGTCATGCCCCACAGTTTGCGCACCACTGTTATACAGCCTGATAAAACATAACATTAAATATGTATAAAGGGTTAGGGATAATGTGGGTCCAGACCTACAGTTTGCGCAAAACTGTTATACAGCCTGATAAAACATAACATTAAATATGTATAAAGGGTTAGGGATAATGTGGGTCGCGCCCCACAGTTTGCGCACCACTGTTATACAGCCTGATAAAACATAACATTAAATATGTACAAAGGGTTAGGGATAATGTGGGTCATGCCCCACAGTTTGCGCGCCACTGTTATACAGCCTGATAAAACATAACATTAAATATGTATAAAGGGTTAGGGATAATGTGGGTCGAGACCTACAGTTTCTGCGCCACTTATACAGGAACAGTGATAAGAACATAACATAAAAATATGTATAAAGGGTTAGGGATAATTCATAATATGGTGATATATAGGAACAGGGATAATATCTAATCTAATATATAAAAATGAATGTTTGTCTCACTGAAATTGTATAGAAATCCACAGTTTAGGAGCAACGATCGTGAAATTTTACATACAGGCGTCTTTAAAAACAGCCGAGGGTCTGAAGAACTTGAAAATCGAAATTAAATACCGTTGATTTTTAATTAATAAAAAACCAACAATTTTGAAGCTAAATGTAAGCTGTTACACTTTGTGGAATCACCCCTCTGAATATGGCGTCCACGTTAGGGTTAGCTGTCAAACAGCGAGCTAAAAGATAAAAATAAATAAAATCAAAAAGTAAAATTAAAATTAATTTTAGTTATTCGAAAGCATCACGCTTTTGTTGTACAATTGTTTTTATATTTTTGGTTTTGTAGCTCGCCATGTGCTGATGAAATTCTAAGCAACATTTATTTATGTGGGAAAACTGCATCAAGGAGATAAATTAACTTGATATCTCGGTAAACAGATATCTCGATAGATATCTCCATAGATAGATATCTCGATATGTATCTTGATAGATAGATAGATAGATAGATAGATATCTCGATAGATAGATAGATAGATGGATATCTCGATAGATAGATAGATAGATGGATATCTCGATAGATAGATATCTTGATATATATCTCGATACATATCTCTGTTGCCAATGCAGACATCACGATAACACCAGCTTTCCACCCTGATATAATTTTCAAACATGGCGCAAATATGAACCATCCAAAGGAGAAGACAAAATCTTTAATTAATGTTGTATCAGATGACAGAGATGTTCGAATTGAAGGGGAACAAATTAGAAAGGATAGTTATAAATTCAGTCAGTTTATCGTAAACTTTCCAAAACCCGGTTTACCTGACAAGTTTGTTATTTGTAGACCAAAGCAAGATCTCGACAATCTCGGTAGAAAGATAGATATCTCGATAGATATCTTGATAGATAGACAGATAGATATCTCGATAGATAGATAGAAAGATATCTATCTCGATAGATAGATCGATAGATATCTAGACAGATATCTCGATAGATAGATAGATATCTTGATAGATATCTCGATAGATATCTCCATAGATAGATTTATCGATAGATATCTCCATCCATACATATATCTCGATAGATATCTCGATAGATAGATAGATATCTCGATAGATATCTCGATAGATATCTCCATAGGTAGATTTATCGATAGATATCTCCATCCATACATATATCTCGATAGATATCTCGATTGGTAGCTATCTCGATACATAGATATCTCGATATATAGAGTGATATCTCGATAGATATATATCTCGATTTCTCAATAGATAGAAATCTCGATAGATAGATATCTCGATATCTCAATAGATAGATATCTCGATAGATAGATATCTCGATCGATAGAGATATATCTCGATATATCAATAGATAGATAACTCGATGGATAGATATCTCTATTGATATCTCGATAGATAGATATCTCTATAGATATCTCAATAGTGATATCTTGATAGATATCTCGATAGATAGATATCTCGGAAGATATAATCTCGATAAATATCTCGATCGATAGATTTCTCGATAGATAGATAGATTTCTCGATAGATAGATATCTCGATTGATAGACATTTCGATAGATAGAAGGATAGAAAGATATCTCGATAGATATCTTGATAGATATCTTGATATTTCTATAGATATGTCGATTTATAGATATCTCGTTACATATATTTCGATAGATTTCTCGATAGATAGATATCTCTATAGATAACTCGATAGGTAGATATCTCGATAGATATCTCAATAGATAGATATCTCCATAGATAGATGCATATCTCGATAGATAGATATATATCTCGATATATATAGATATCTCGATGATATCCTGATAGATAGATAGATATCTCGAGAGATATCTCGATAGATAGATAGATAGATAACTTGATAGATAGATATCTCTATAGATAACTCGATAGGTAGATATCTCGATAGATATCTCAATAGATAGATATCTCCATAGATAGATGCATATCTCGATAGATAGATATATATCTCGGTATATATAGATATCTCGTTGATATCCTGATAGATAGATAGATATCTCGATAGATAGATAGATAACTTGATATATAGATATCTAGACACATATCTATCTATCTATCTATCGATAGATATCTGTCTCGATAGATAGATAGATCTATCGAGATAGATAGATAGATATCTCGAGGGATATCTCGATAGATAGATAGATATCTAGACAGATATCTATCTATTTATCTATCGATAGATAGATAGATATCTCGAGAGATATGTCGATAGATAGATAGATAACTTGATAGATATCTCGCTAGATAAATAGATAGCTATCTCTATAGATATATATCTCTAAAGATAGATATCTCGGTACATATATTTCGATAGATTTCTCGACAGATAGATATCTCTACAGATAACTCGATAGGTAGATATCTCGATAGATATCTCAATAGATAGATATGTCCATAGATAGATGCATATCTCTATAGATAGATATATATCTCGATATATATAGATATCTCGATGATATCCTGATAGATAGATAGATATCTCTATAGATATATATCTCTATAGATAGAAATCTCGATAGATAGTGAGATAGATAGATATCTCGATATATAGATAGATATGTCGATAGATATCTCTATAGATAGATAGATATCTTGATAGATATCTCGATAGATCTCTCGATAGATATATAGCTGAATAGATATATATCTCGATAGATATCTCTAGATCTGGATATCTCGATATCTCGATATCTAGATAGATAGATAGATATCTCGATAGATAGATGATAGATATCAAGATAGGTATATATCTCGATATCTCGTTAGATTGATATCTCGATATCTCGATATCTAGATATCTAGATATCTAGAGAAATAGATATCTCGATATCTAATCAGATATTACGATATTTAGATGATATCTCGATATCTCGATAGATAGATAGATATCTCGACAGATATCTCGATAGATAGATAGATAGATATCTCGATAGATATCTCGATAGTCTGATATCTCGAAAGATATCTCGATAGATATCTCTAGATCTGGATATCTCGATATCTAGATAGATAGATAGATATATATCTCGATAGATAGATGATAGATATCTCGATATATAGATGATAGATATCTCGATAGATTTATATCTCGAAATCTCAATATCTAGATATATCGATATCTAGATATCTAGATATCTAGAGAAATAGATATCTCGATATCTAAACAGATATCTCGATATTAAGATCGATATCTCGATAGATATCTCGATAGATAGATAGATAGATAGATATCTCGATAGATTGATAGATATCTCGACAGATATCTCGATAGATAGATAGATATCTCGATAGATATCTCGATTTATATCTCGATAGATATCTCGATACATATCTCGATAGACTGATATCTCGAAACATATCTCGATAGATATCTCGGTAGACTGATATCTCGAAACATATCTCGAAAGATATCTCGATAGATATCTCTAGATCTGTATATCTCGATATCTCGATATCTAGATAGATAGATAGATAGATATCTTGATAGATAGATGATAGATATCTCGATAGGTAGATAGCTCGATATCTCGATAGATTTATATCTCGATATCTCGATATCTAGACATCTAGATATCTACAGATATAGATATCTCGATATCTAAAGAGAAATCTCGATATCAAGATAGATATCTCGATATCTCTATAGATAGATAGATAGATAGATAGATAGATATCTCGACATAAATCTCGATAGATAAATAGATATCTCGACATATATCTCGATAGATAAATAGATATCTCGATATATATTTCGATAGATAGATAGATAGATATCTCGACATATATCTCGATAGATAAATAGATATCTCGATAGATAGATACATGGATATCTCGATAGATCGATAGGAATACATCTCGATAGATATATATCTCGATAGATATCTCGATAGATAGAATCTCGATAGATATCTCGATAGATAGATAGATATCTCAATAGATTGATAGATAGATATCTCGATAGATATCACGATAGATAGATGTCTCGATACATATATCTCGTTAGATATCTCGATAGGTAAATATCTCGTTAGATATCTTGATAGATATCTCGATAGATAGATAGATCGATATCTCGATAGATATATATATCTCGATTTCTCAATAGATACATATCTCGATATCTTAATAGATATATATCTCGATAGATATATATCTATTAAGATATATATCTATCGAGATAGATATCTCAATAGTGATAATAGACATTTCAATAGTGATATCTCGATAGATATCTCGATAGATAGATAGATATCTCGATAGATGGATATCTCGATCGATAGATATATATCTCGATATCTCAATGGATAGATATCTCGATGGATAGATATCTCGATAGATATCTTGATAGATAGATATCTCTATAGATATCTCAATAGTGATATCTATATAGATATCTCTATAGATATCTCAATAGTGATATCTATATAGATATCTCTATAGATATCTCAATAGTGATATCTATATAGATATCTTGATAGATATATATTTCGATAGATATCTCGATAGATATCTCGATCGATAGAAATCTCGATAGATGGATAGATAGATTTCTCGATAGATCGATATCTCGATCGATAGATATCTCGATAGATAGAAGGATAGAAAGATATCTCGATAGATATCTCGATGGATATCTCGTTACATATATTTCTACTGATATCTCGATAGATAGATATCTGGTTACATATAATTCGATAGATATCTCGATAGATAGATATCTCTATAGATAACTCGATAGGTAGATATCTGGATAGATATCTCGATAGATAGATATCTCAATAGATAGATGTATATCTCGATAGATAGATATATATCTCGATGATATCCCGATAGATAGATAGATATCTCGATAGATAGATAGACAGATATCTCGATAGATATCTCGATAGATAGATAGACAGATATCTCGATAGATATCTCGATAGATAGATATATATTCTAGAGATATCTATCTATTGAGATATATCTCATTAGATAGCTATCTCAATAGATAGATATCTCGATATATATCTCGATACCTGGATTGATATTTCGATATTTAGATATGTCGATAGAAATCTCGATATCTCGATATTTCGATATAGATTTCTCGATATCTGGATAGATAAATATCTCTATAGATAGATATCTCTATAGATAGATATCTCCGTAGATAGATAGTGTGACGACCTCCCGGTCGAGTCCCGGATTGCGGTTTTAAAATGCTATCGAACGGAACTGAAGTGAAGTTAATTTTGGATCGATCTGGGAGAGAAAGAGGGGTTGTTCGTGTTTCAGTGAAAAGAAGTATCATTTTTCGATTCTGTTGAGATATTATGTTAGCGATATAGTGTCATGTGTTCCACTCCATTTATTGTGTTGTGTTGCCCTTTGTCTCTTCAATAGAAAATAAAGTTTGTTTTCCTGTTAATTAGCTGTCTTATTGCGGTAGAGCTAAAAATGGTGGCAGCCGCGGTATGAGAACATTCCACGTGAGGGGTGAGTACCAAAAGTGATTTTGCTATTAGGGGAAATGATGAAATTTAATTTTTGTATGATATAAAAAAATTTTTTTGGTTTTGGTTACGTTCTTTTGAGTGTGAATTGAAGCATTTTATATGATAAATAGAAAATTTTTATTTCACTAGTAATTGTTGTAGAGCTGGTATGCTCTACAACAGATTGGCCATGTGCTGGTATAGCAAAAATTTTGTAGCATGCCATATGCTGATATACATGAAATTTTGTAGCACACAATGTGCTGGTATAATTGAGATTTTGTAGCACGACACGTGCTGGTACAGTTGATATTTGTAGCACGCCCTGTGTTGGTATAGCAAAAATTTTGTAGCATGTTATATGCTGATATAGATGAAAATTTGTAGCACGCCATGTGCTGGTGTAACTAAAATTTTTGTAGCACACCACGTGCTTATTTGGTTCAAAGCACCACTCTTTTGTTGTATAATTGTTTTTATATTTTTGGTTTTGTAGCACGCCATGTGCTGATGTAATTGCAAGCAACATTTATTTAAGTGGGAAAACTCCATCAAGGAGATAAATTGCGTTACTTTCGGTTTTGAAAGCATCACGCTTTTGTTGTACAATTGTTTTTATATTTTTGGTTTTGTAGCTCGCCATGTGCTGATGAAATTGTAAGCAACATTTATTTATGTGGGAAAACTGCATCAAGGATATAAATTAACTTGATATCTCGGTAGACAGATATCTCGATAGATATCTCCATAGATAGATATCTCGATATGTATCTTGATAGATAGATAGATAGATGGATATCTCGATAGATAGATATCTTGATATATATCTCGATACATATCTCTGTTGCCTATGCAGACATCACGATAACACCAGCTTTCCACCCTGATATAATTGGCAAACATGGCGCAAATATGAACCGTCCGAAGAAGAAGACAAAATCTTTAATTAACGTTCTATCAGATGACAGAGATGTTCGATTTGAAGGGGAACAAATTAGAAAGGATAGAGATAAATTCAGTCAGGTTATCGTAAACTTTCCGAAACCCGGTTTACCTGACAAGGTTGTTGTTTGTAGACCAAAGCAAGATGCAGATGCTTGCTATAAATATTTACAGCGAAGAAATGAGTAGAGCCTGTCTAAATTTACAAGGCTATATCTATACCGAAAAAGTTTATTGTAAAAATGTAGTAGTGTATTTGTTATTATATAAATATCCCATGATTATTTATTTTATTTATTTAATTTGTTTTTGTTTTGGATAATACATTAATGTGAAAATGTTATGTTTTGATGAATATTGTGTAAAAAATTATGATTCTGTAATCAGAACAATGCTATGTAGTAGTAGAATTGGTAATGTTTTAAATTTAATCTACTATCTTTATTCAATTGAAGTTCCGTTAATTATATGTTACATTTAAGTTTTTGTTTTTTTTGTTTGTGCATCCCTAATAACTTTAATCACTTGGTACTTGCTTGTGTGAACTTTATTAGTAAAGGAATATGAACTCTACGATTAACATTTCATATTTGATGGTCCTGTATAACATCTGACTATCTTTTCCTTCGTAAAACTCTAGAAAAGTTTTGAAGGGGGGAGGAGTTGTGACGACCTCCCGATCGAGACCTGGACTGCGGTTTTAAAAATGCTAGCGAACGGAACTGAAGTGAAGTAATGTTTGGATCGAGCCGGGAGAGTAAGAAGGGTTGTTCGTGTTTCAGTATAAAAGAAGTATCATTTTTCGATTCTTTTGAGATATTATGCTACCGATATAGTGTGACGTGTTCCACACCAATTTTTGTGTTGTGTTGCCCCTCTTCTCTTCAATAGAAAATAAAATTTGTTTTCCTGTTAATTAGTTGTCTTATTACGGTACAATAGATATCTCGATAGATATCTCGATAGATAGATAGATATCTTGATACATTTCTCGATTTATAGATAGATATCGCGATAGCTATGTCGATAGATAGATAGATATCTCGATAGATATCTCGATAGATATCTCTATATCTGTATATCTCGATATCTCGATATCTCGATAGATAGATAGATAGATATCTCTATAGATAGATGATAGATATCTGGATAGATAGATGTCTAGAGAGATAGATATCTCGATATCTAAACAGATATTACGATATCTAGATAGATATCTCGATATTTTGATATCTCGATAGATATTTCGATATCTCGGTAGATATCTCGATAACTAGATAGATATCTCGATATCTCGATATCTCGATAGATAGATAGATGATAGATATCTGAATATGTCGATAGATAGATAGATAGATAGATATCTCGATAGACATCTCGATAGATAGATATCTCGAGATATATATCTCGATTGAGATCTCGATAGATATCTCTATAAATATATATCTCGATAGATATCTCGATAGATATCTCGATAGATATCTCGATAGATATCTCGATAGATATCTCGATAGATATCTCGACAGATATCTTGATAGATATCTCGATACATAGTGTACCTAATAAGACAGCTAATTAAGAGGAAAGACAAACTTTATTTGATATTGAAGAGACGAGGGGCCACACAACACAAAAATTGGTATGGAACACATCACACTATATCGGTAGCATAATATCTCAACAGAATCGAAAAATGATACTTCTTTTATACTGAAACACGAACAACCCTGCTTTCTCTCCCCGCTCGTTCCAACCTTTTTCTCATTTCAGTATCCGTTCGCTCTCATTTTAAAACCACAATCCCTGTCTCGATTGGGAGGGCACAACTCCTCCACCCTTGAAAACTTTTCTAGTGTTTTACGAAGCGAAAGTTAGTCAGATGGTATACAGGACAATCAAATATAAAATGATTACCGAAAAGTTCATTTTCCTTTACTAAAGGGAACACAAACAAGTACGAATTGATTAAAGTTATTAGGGGTCCACACACAAAACAACAAAAAACTTAAATGTAACATTTAATTTACGAAATTGTACTGAATTTAGATAGATTAAATTGAAAATATTATCAATTTTACTACTACATAGTGTTGTTCTGATTACAGAATCATAATTTTTTACACAATATTCACGAAACATAACATTTTCGCATTAATGTACTATCCAAAACAAAAATAAATTAAAGAAGTAAAACAAAATAATCATGGGCTATATATATATATATATATATATATATATATATATATAAAATAAAAAATGCTCTACTACATTTTTACAATACCCTTGTAAAAATGTATACCTTGTATAGCCTTGTAAATTTCAAGAGGCTCTACTGACAGAATGTTATTTAAAGATTTTGCCTCCTCGTTCGGACTGTTGATAGTTGCGCCATGTTTGCCAATTATATGAGGGTGGAAAGCTTATGTTATCGTGATGACTGCATAGGCAACTTGTGTTTGAAGTTCTTTAGTCATTTCTTTTAATTTTCGACAACTTCATCAGGGAGTCCTTCTACAGGCTGTTCACACATTTTTTAGACGATGTATATTGTACTCACAAAACTAAATTACATAAAATTCTTGTGTTTTAAATGTTCTATTTGACATCACTTATTCTGAACTATCTTTCGACACCGCATATCAGTGAAGGGTATGGCCTTGATACCAGTTTTTTGTTCCATTTCTTTTAGGAAATTTACAGTGGATTTTGATGTGTCACTGCTAGCTTTGTCCTGATGGAGTCTCACAGATTGATGACACTGTGGGTAAAGCGATGGTATTTCATTCAGAAAGATTGGCGATAAAATATGTTCCTGATAGTATTTGGAGTTATTCTTGACATTTTTTCCAGTCTCTTTATTTTTAACTTGCCATTATAAGAAAAACCAGCAGATCCCTTAGAAAAACTTTCTTTCGATTCTTTGAACCATGTACTTAAATTTTTTTCTCCCCTTTTATGATAATAAATGGCTCTTTTTTTGTTGCAATCATTTAAATACACCCATGATTCATCTATTGAGTCAATTGTTTTACATTTTTCTTTGGATAAGTGTTTCTCATATAGAATTCTGCAGCGTGTCCTGCGTTCAGCGATATGATTTGGAAGAAGACGATGCACATTGCGTTTTTCCGCTTTCTTAAGATTTAAATCAACGGTTATCATTTTGTTTACAGTGGACACCGAGCATTTTAATGATTTTGCAACTGTCCTTTGACTAGGGGGGATTTTCTTTTAACATTAAACAACGTACCTTTGCAATAGTCGAAGATGTCCGTTTTTTCCTTGGATACTTGTTTGGAATTTTTGTCCCACTTGAGGCTCCAACTTGACTTATTTTCCTTTCTTGTTGACGATATTACCTATCGACGCTTTAGATATCACAAAACCATGACTCTCACATTGTTTTTGGATAACGGAGTATGCATATTTCTCTTCGGAAAGAGCATAAATGTAGCCTTCGAACCACTGCTTTGTTAAAAACGCCATTTTGAATTAAAAACAAAACTTTCAAGCCGCAGACGATAATTTTGACTTTTAAAAACATAGTACAATTGCAATTATTTCTTTTGCAGCAAACGATTTTTTATTACCGCTTACCAAAATCGTCTAAAAAATGTGCGAACAGCCTCTGTACATTAATGCTGTCATGCCCATCAGCAAAATCCACCTGGACTTTAATTAAATCATTAGTGATCTGTTTAATATTAGCTCCTCTTTTCCCAATAATGTGTTTGTGAAGCCAACGGGGAGCATCTACATGTTCATTAATCTCACTGTTTGTCTTTGAATACACGAGTGTATGAGCAGGTCCAAGCTTGGATTTCTCACCCGTAAGTCAACGATCCTTAGCGTGATGCTATCGCGGTGGTCTTCTGTCCTGACGTTAGCGGTTCGAAACTAGCCGTTCTCCGGCACACCTTTTTCTTTAAAAAATTAACTTTAATTATTAACTAACGTAATATTTATTTAAGGTATTCTTAAGGTTATTATTATCTCGATTTACAATTTATTGGCTATCACCTGGAAATTTATTGGTATAATATTTTGTTCAACCCGGACAAAGTCGGGACGGGCCGCTAGTGCAGGGATATATTTGTGAAGGGGTAAGGATAATTTATAATACAGGAATACATTAATACATGGAAATTTACTTTCATGGGAAAAATGAATTTAAAAAGTTGTGTCACCTGATTTTTGTATCTGGCTGTGTTATTTTTTTGAATGATCGCTAGAAGCGAAATCCTTTTTCAAGTGACGCTTTCTTTATTATTTTTCTATCGCTTCTTCAACTAATCTCATTTCTAAAGCTAAATTACTTCTACATTACAAGGGCAGTATGAAAGATAATAAGCCTTAAAATATAGTCGTTGGAATGTATTTATACAAGGATAGTGATCTAAAGATATTTGCTCTCGTAAATAATTTTTTTTTTTAAATTTCGCGTAAAGTTACTCGATGTTGCCATTTGGCTGTATCATTTTCTGGATTTATAGAATGAAATGAAATCATTTCTAAGATGAGGCAATTTTTATCATCATTTTAATCATTTATTATTGGGTCATTTCTTTATCAAAATTAGTTCTTTATAAAGTAAGACTCCCGATGGGTTCATAAACGTAAATCGTAGCCCCTTACTCTGGAATTTTTTGGTGATAAGAAATGCAGCCGTACCAAAGCTCTAAGGACTTGTTTGGCAGATAATAACATTTAGATGGAACGGAATCATAACAATGCTGCCGTTGCCACAACAGCTTCTCTTTTGTTTCTTTTTATAGCAATTTGTTCAGAGCAGGCCTGTACAACATACGGTCCGCGGGCTACATGTGTTATGGTCAGGGCCGGATTTAGATGAAAAGAGGCCTTAGGCTATTCCACTTATGAGGCCCTTTCACCTCTCATTTTTAAATTTGTAAATTACATGAGAGATAATAAAATACATCATTACTGTGATATATATATCAATTTATTAAATGAAACATGTTGTTATTGGTCAGTCCCGGTAAAGCCCAGAGACTTTACCGGACCTGGGGCAAACTTCTGTTGGGGGCCCCAAGAAATATAATTAATCGAATAATTTTTTTAATTTTTTTTGGGGGGGGAGGGGCCCTTTTTTCAGGAGATTATTTTGAATTTTAAAGAACGGTACAAGTTTCAGAATTTTCATTCGGAGGAAATCTAATAAATAATTAAAAATAAATTTTTTGGGGCCCCTCCGGCAGTTGGGGGCCTGGGGCAAAGTGCCCCAGTTGCCCCCCCCCCCTCTGGGCGGCCCTGTTATTGGTACTAACCTATATATATTCAATACATTGAAGATTAAACCAAATTCAATTCAGATAAATTTATTTCATAATAATTCGCATTTAAAGTTTAAGTATGAATTATTATGAATTTTAAGTCTTAAACTAAACCAAAAATGGAACTCTATTCAGTGTTTTAGTGTTCACTGTGGTTAGAATAGTGTAATTTTAATTTTGCTAACAATTTGAATGTAGGCCTCTCTTGATCTTGAGGCCGTAGGCCTAGTTAGCCTATAGGAAAATCCGGCCCTGGTTATGGTTCATTATCGGCTCTTAACTTTAAAATTTTGTGTATTTCCCCCCCGGTAATTAATCAATTTAACTGCTGAGTGGTTTGTTTCCTTGGTATATAAAATGCTTTTAAGATGTTAACTAATTGTTGTAATAATTGTAAAAGTGGCTGGTATAATTTAATGGTGATTTTTTTTTACAAATTTAAAGTAATGTAATGCAGGAGTGTTAGAATATCCTCGCATAGCTTTCTCTTGTGAACGAATCCCTTTTCGTTATCCTTCTATGGTTTCTGTCCTGGTAACACGAAACTTCGGATTTTTGCCATTTTCGTCGGAGACATAACACATGCGGCCCGCCAGCACTCACTTTGTAGGCCGCGAGTCTTTTGTGAAGATAAATATATATATATAAAACAGTTCCGTAACTGACTCACTGACTGACATACAACTCACAGACCAAACCGCTGGACCTAAAGGGCTGAAATTTTGCATGCCGATTCTTCTTATAGTGTAGGGGTGCACTCAGAAAGATTTTTCAAAAATTCTTCTTAGATTTATTTTACTTAAATATTTAAGCTGTTTTAGTAACTTTTTTTCAGTTTACATTTAAAATAACAATTTGAGGGTTATAAAATTTATATCACGAGAAAGATCATAAAGATTCCTTTAAAATGAGATCTTTTTCGAATCTTTACCTCTATTTTCTGACTTTTGGCGAATTTTTAAAGATTTATTTTTAGAATTTAATTTATTAAATGCCGATCACGTGATTTCTTTTTCTGGTACTTTAAATAAATTTATCGTCACGTGATAACAGCTAAATAGACAAAAACAATATTTTTTTTTCTTGCTAATGCGGCAGACGATTGGACATTATCCAAAAAAATATTAAAATACAATAAATATATTATGTTCCTCAAACTGTATACGGTGGTTTTATAAATATATATATATATATATATTTTTACATCAATTGTATACATTGATCGTCGTATTTATTATAAATATATATATATATATATATATATATATTTTGGCATTAATTGCATACATTGACCGTTGTATTTAACTTCAATGTACTCCGTAGCGAAGTGCGGGTTTTCAGCTAGTAATGTTATAAATATAAAAAATACAGTATATTAATTTTAGATTAATAATTACGAGATGAATACATAAGAAATAAAAATTGATATTTATTCAATTCCAAAAATAGTCCGTTATTTATTTTTGTTGCTGGATAAACTATTTTTCGCCTTCCCATGCACCCTGTTTTACCGCAGCAGCTTTCTTCCATAAAGCAATATGGACCACATTCCGCCTCCTCCAGAACGCGCCTAAATAAAGCCGTGAAGCCGACGGACCCTCCGCAAAAAAACCCCTCCAAACCCTGGTTGCAGCGTTCCTAATTCCCCATGACAGAATACCTCGGCATGCGTCATCCTTAACGGACCTATAAATCTCCCGTGTGTCACACATTCCGAGAGAGAGACGTACAAAAAGCGCGCGCTTGTGCCGCGTCACTCTGTGTGTGGGTTTCGTGTGGTTGGCACAGACGCACATGCGGCACGGGCACACACGTGTCTGGAGGCGTCAGCGGACCCCGGCGTGGGGAAGAGTTTTTGCTCATCCGAAAAGTGTCACTCGAGGGAGGTAAATAACAGCTGCGGGGAGAAGTTGGCCATTGGAGATTGTTCGCCGCCAAGCTGGCTGACATTGATCGCTGAAGTCATATCTTCGACGAATCGCCTGCGTTTTGTTTCGTTTTTTTAATTTTATTTTCAACTAGCTGAAAACCCGCGCTTCTCTACGGAGTACATTCAAATTAAATGCAACGGTCAACGTATGCAATTTATGCCAAAAAATAAATTTATAATAAATGCGATGATCAATGTATACAATTGATGTAAAATATATATCTATCTATACATATATATTTATAAAAAAATCGTAAGGGATATGCATTTTTTTTTGGATAATATCCAATCGTCTGCTGCATTAGAAAGACAAAAAAAAATATTTTTTTTGTCTATTTAGTTGTTAGGCACGTGACGATAAATTTATTGAAAGTACTAGAAAAAGAAATCACATCATCGACATTTAATAAATTAAATTCTAAAAATGAATCTTTAAAAATTCACCAAAAATTAGGAAATGGAGGTAAAAATTCGAAAAAGATTTCATTTTGAAGGAATTTTTATGATCTTTCTCGTGATATAAATTTTATAACCCTCAATGTATTATTTTAAACGCAAACGTAGAAAAAGTTTAAAAAACAGCTTAAAAATTTAATTTAAAAAAAATCTAAGAAGAATTTTTGAAAAATCTTTCTTAGTGCACCCCTACACTATTAGAAGAATCGCCATGCAAAATGTCAGCCCTTTAGGTCCAGCGGTTTGGTCTGTGCGTTGTATGTCAGTCAGTAAGTGAGTCAGTGAATGAATGAGTCAGTTACGTAACTGTTTTATATATATAGACTGGCGTCCCGTCCCGACTTTGCCCGGGTTGAACAATTATCTACCTTAAGTAGATATTAGTAGGTATAATTTATTTTAAAACTTCATGGTATACCACATTTTCATTTTTTCCGAGGTTTTAAAATAAATTGATTCTCCGCATTTCCTGACCTGGAGAGACCAACATATAATTGTCCATGAGTAAAGCAATCTTCCCGTAAGTCAAGTCTGATTTTTGAATAAAGTTCAATAATTTAAGTTCGATTCACGCAAATTGTGCATAAAATTGTACATAAATTCAAAAATATAAAGTTTATAGGTTAAATAAAGTTCTGTAATATTATACGAATAAATTTCCAGTTGATAGTCAATAAATTGTAAATCTTTTTTTACCTTAAATGTCCAGCAAAAAGCGTAGTTCCAAATGTAATTTTCTTCAATAAACCCTTAAACGTTGCCAATTTCAAAAATCCTTTTTGTATTTATCAGTACCCCCTTCACTTGAATCTTTAAAATATTAAAAGTTTTACTGATAACATATGAAAATGTAGTTTGATGTGTTGCTATG
The DNA here is from genome assembly GCA_907164885.2 of Dolomedes plantarius. Classification (NCBI taxonomy): domain Eukaryota; kingdom Metazoa; phylum Arthropoda; class Arachnida; order Araneae; family Dolomedidae; genus Dolomedes; species Dolomedes plantarius. The sequence goes on from OU015502.1 coordinate 144,657,731, forward strand.
GTTACTTGACTATGGTTGACAAAGGAAAAGTTATAAAAGTAAAACATCAGCCCAACATTTAGCCCCCTAACTTTATTTCTACTGATCAGATATACATAATATATAGCCTATGTCCATCTGGAATAATGTACCTTTCAAATGGTGAAATAATTTTTCAAATATGAGCAGTGGTTCCAGATATTACCCTCCACATACAAAATCCGATCTCTGTTTATATATTAGTATAGATTATTTCCGCACGCATTTTTACTAGCGTCAACATAGAGACTCGTAGTCTTCATTGAGAATTTCAGTCTTTTGTTTAAGGCGACAATGGACCATGAAAAACTTTTTATTTATTTATTAACCAATTGCTATGAAATTTTGTATACTTATACAGTGTTGTTTAGAGATGGAAATTCTAAATTTTAATAAAAAAACAAAATCAGAATGTAATTAATTAAGATATTTATTAAAATCAGTTTGTTAATGACTCTATTTAAAAATGCTCCATGCGCATTAATTTTTGTCTCAGATATTTAATTTTCTCTCTTAAGCTAGCTTTATAGAGTTATAATAAAAGTTAGTAGCAGTATTTGATTTTCAGTCATATTTATAAAAACTAGAAATGAAATCGATAAAAATAGGTCATTTTATGCAAAATTTTATCAAAAAAAATTTTTTTTATTGTAAAAATTTTAAGTTGTTTTAAAATAGTATAAATAATTGATTACTAAGTTTTATTCTAACATATATAAATAATCATTTTATGAAATTTTATGAAAAATCAAGAAAAATTAGGACGCATGAAAAATTTTGAACTTACCGAAACGACATGAAAACTTGTTTTGGGAAAATGGCATTTAAAGTTTTAATTTGACAACATTTCCATTGTTTACGTTTGAAAAAAATACTTATAACTCGGTTAATAATGATCGGATCAACATACTTTTTTTTAAATTTAAAGCTGATGAGTTGCCGATTCATTTTCTGAAAGAAAAAAAAATCGTTTTGGGGACACATTTTTGTCAATCTGAAGGTACATTGTCACCTTAAGGGCCTGTTCACATAGAAGTCCGTTGCGTTGCGTTAAGGAAAAGATGACGTTGAGACGAAAATAAACCAATCATAGGACTCCAAACGATTAGCAATGAAATTTTTAACGCCTATGATTGGTTTATTTTCGTCTCAACGTTATCTTTTCCTTAACGCAACGCAACAGACTCCTATGTGAACAGGCCCCAAGTCATATATATATATATATATATATATATATATATATATATATATATATATATATATATATATATATATATATATATATATATATATATATATATATCTGGCAACATCTCAAAATAATTTATCTAGTGTAAAATAGTTTCCTAGTACTATAAATACCACTAAAAACGAAAAGATTTTCATATATTCAGGTATTCCATTCTAGCTTCCTATTTCCTTGGACGTGGTTAGAAATTCTAAGATGAGGTATTTAATATTCTTTCTCCATAGCTTAGAGAATAATTTAAAGTTTCACGGAGCATACCAATTCGTAGACGAAACACCACTTCAGGTTCCATTACCCCAAATTAATGACATTAATGAAAGGGTGATGTGCAGTAGTCTTCCTTCACACAGTCGGAAGGAAATGCGAGACAATTAGCTGCTGTTGAAGATGAATCTTAAAGCGGTCACTCGCACATGTCGCTGAATTAATTGATGAAGAACGGAAGGACCGTAGCTTTAAAAATTTTAAGTAGGATCTTGGCACATAATCTCTCCTTCATTTTTGTGTTGGGTATACAAATAAAAAAAATCAGTCCTGAGGAAAATGTATGTTTTACTTTAGAGAGAAAAGTATGCCTCGTGCTCACAATTTGCAGTATAGATTGCAGTATAGATTTTCAGTAAGATAATAGTAGAAAAATGGAATGAGTCCTTGGTCGAAGACGTTGTGAGGTAAACATTATTACTTTAGTCTGTGACACATTTTTCTTAACTGCGTTTTCTAATAGCTGTTTTTCGACAAATTTCTCCTTTTAAGGGGGTCTGGGACACATTTTAAATTTTTTTTTATTTATTTAGTCAAAATTTTGAATTTTTTTGTGATGGTGAACCGTATAAGTTGTAAACAAAATCACATCATAAAATTTCTCAAAAATTTTTTTCAAAAATTTTTTAATTTAAAATTTTTAATAAAAGTGGGGTAATTTAAAATCTTTATAACTCGAAATATTATTTGTCGAATTTCAAAAATTTTTCATTTAATTAAATATAACTATATAATTAAATACTATATAATTAAGAAATTAATAATATTTAGATTAAAAATTACAAAAAAAATTATGTAACTTATTTTTAAAAGATCATATTTTAAAAGTAAATATTTTTTTCAAATTCGCTGAATCAAAATTAAAGTAAAATAGTTGAAAAAGACATGTTCCAAGTTTCAATCATTTATCTTTAACGGTTCTTGACTTATAACAAATTAAAAACGAGAAATGGGGATAAAACCCATCATGCAGAAAAACGCACTTACAGGTTTAAACAACGATTGGCTGCTATTAGAACGTTGCCAAATAAAAATAATAATTTATCCTGTTCTAATAAAGATAGAAACAAGATTTAAACGTCATTTTAAGCGTAAAAGAACAAAAAAAATGTTAATGCAATAAATTTTTTTTCGAAAATCCGAACAATTTTGTGTCCTGGACCCCCTTAAAGCTGCTGTGTACTAACTCTATTAGATTCGCTCACCTCAATGTTACCCTACGGAGAAAATAGTGTCCAAGGATTACCACCTTGGATCTAAAGATTTTTTTAAACATTGTATTTCGTAATAGAGAAAAAAATTTTACTAATGGGGCCATTTTTCGTTTTTTCTTTTAAATTGCAAATATTTTTAAATTTAAATTATTCGGAGAAAAAAAATCTGGTATAGTGTGTTTTAAACGCCCATAAATTCCTTTGATGGACGAAATTTATAAAATGAATACTGTCGCAACGTGCAGAAAAGTTCCGGCTATCTGAAAATACCAATTTTATTGGAT
>OU015502.1:144663259-144668259 GCA_907164885.2 Dolomedes plantarius
ATTATGCACCTCGAAGCCCTTTTTTTCGATTTTTTAATTAGATTTTCCGTAATTAAATATTTAGTCGCGATTTGGAGCTCCCGGACGAGTAAAAGCTCCGTAAATCCTAACGTATCCGTCCAAGAATTTTTTTTTTCGGACGAGCCTATATGGGAAAGATGACACTATTCGGAAATCACAATTAAAATTGTCTGTCTTAATTTATCGATTAATTGTGATTTTTTTTCGATCGCCTGTACGCACCCGTTTTTCGGAAAAAAACGCGATTTTGGCCGCGACCCTTTTTTCCAAATTGTCGAATCTATACGTAAATGTCGTTACTTTTTTACGAAATTTTTATCTCAGAGACCCTAGACATCACAGTTTCGAAATCCAGAACCAAAATTAATTTACAAATTGTAGTTATTTTTTAATAATTTATTTTATGATTCGGAAACTCTTGCGAGAAATCTCATTTTGGAGATTTCGTTCTTCATTTCCGGACGAAGGTAAAACGGGGGAAAACAGGTTTTCGACGTCAAGCCGTTTTCGTCGGTCGTTTTCGACGTCAAGCACGTGATGTGTTGGGGCGTTTGTTTTCTATGAGGAATTGGGTGGTTAAAGGAAATCGATTACTATTGCAGTGATAATCGATTAAAAAATCGCATTTAGTAATGCCGTAATTTTTTTGGCCAACACTTAGTTAATATCATATAATTTGTGGTGTGTTTGTGGAAAACGTTTTTCGTCTCGCTGACTGTTGTGGAAAGTTTTAAGTAATCCTATGTCAAAAATTTTGCCAAAATGTGCCAGAAAGGATTAAATTTATATGGGTAAAATAATGTATCGTGGTGAGGAAAAGGATGACAGCGACGCCCATTAACAAAGGGTTAAGGCTACTAAAAAATTGGTAATTACATTACCCGAGCAACGCCGGGACGGGTACAGCTAGTATCTTTATATATAAAAGGCAAAGTCTGTGTGTGTGTGTGACCGAGTTTTTGTCTGCTCGCGGCGCAGCGCAAAGACGGTAGGTCGGACAGTCTTGGGATTCGACACGAAGATGCCTCCCGAGGTCTCATTATGCACCTCGAAGCCCTTTTTTTCGATTTTTTAATTAGATTTTCCGTAATTAAATATTTAGTCGCGATTTGGAGCTCCCGGACGAGTAAAAGCTCCGTAAATCCTAACGTATCCGTCCAAGAATTTTTTTTTCGGACGAGCCTATACGGGAAAGATGACACTATACGGAAATCACAATTAAAATTGTCTGTCTTAATTTATCGATTAATTGTGATTTTTTTTCGATCGCCTGTACGCACCCGTTTCTCGGAAAAAAACGCTATTTTGTCCGTGACCCTTTTTTCCAAATTGTCGAATCGATACGTAAATGTCGTTACATTTTTACGAAATTTTTATCTCAGAGACCCTAGACATCACAGTTTCGAAAGCCAGAACCAAAATTAATTTAAAAATTGTAGTTATTTTTTAATAATTTATTTTATGATTCGGAAACTCTTGCGAGAAATCTCATTTTGGAGATTTCGTTCTTCATTTCCGGACGAAGGTACAGCGGGTGAAAATAGGAGAAAAACCAGTTTTTCGACGTCATGCACGTGATGTGTTGGGGCGTTTGTTTTCTATGAGGTATAGGGTGCTTAAAGGAAATCGATTACTATTGCAGTGATAATCGATTAAAAAATCACATTTAGTAATGCCGTAATTTTTTTGGCCAGCACTTAGTTAATATCATATAATTTGTGGTGTATTTGGGGAAAAAATCTATGAAGATTTCAAAGAATTTCAGCATGTGGAGGATGTGATATATTCGCTTTCAAGGAAATCGATTACTATTGCAGTGATATTCGATTAGTAATCCTATGTCAAATTTTTGCCAAAATGTGCCAGAAAGGATTAAATTTATATGGGTAAAATAATGTATCGTGGTGAGGAAAAGGATGACAGCGACGCCCATTAACAAAGGGTTAAGGCTACTAAAAAATTGGTAATTACATTACCCGAGCAACGCTGGGACGGGTACAGCTAGTATATTTATATAGGATGAAAAAATCCGCCAGAGGTCGCAGTACGCAGCGCCATAGTGAACGTCTACACATCGGGACATTCGGGTAGTGGAAGGTGGCGTATGCTGACGTAGCGTGTCGTATACCAAAGCTAGAACTATATCAGTGTTCGAGAGATTATTTCCTGCCATATTAGCTGCGTTTACATGGACAACAATAATACCCGGGATTTACCCGCTAATAGGGAAAACCTTCGAAGCCCGTTTACATGGGACCACATTTTCACCCTGCTTTTACCCGTCTTACCGGAAGTAAAGGCCGTCACATGATTCGGCGGGAGTGATCCTCATACACCATCATTCCTTGTAAATCACGTTATGGGTTCGATCCCAGCCGGTGTCATACTTTTCCAAATTCACTGTATTGCTATTTTTAGCTTTCCATCTTCGAACTCCGCATTTATCTCGTTACGAAGTGTATGGTCCTGGGGAAGGCCTTTTTTTCCCAATTGCTGTTCTTTTGACCTCGTATTCTTAAATTTTAAAAATAACAACAACAAAAAAATCATAAAACTTTAAAAATCCAAAAAGATTGAAAACTTACAAAAATATTTTTTGTATTCTTATGATATCTGCTTTTCTGGGCCTCTTAATATTATTACTTTTTTGATTTCCGTGGATTATTAGTCTTATCTAATTTTTCTTCTAAATTTTCTTAACTTGTAAGTCTATATTTTTTCTGTTAAAATTAACTTTTTTGTTTTAATTTAACTTTACTATTAATTATTTTTCTTTTACCCGCGTTATTCTTACCTTAATATTTTAATTCATTACTTAAAATTTTAACTACTGAGCACTCCCACCTTGATTACATATATCTTGCTTACAGGAGATAAAGTCGACACGACCAATGCACTCCTCTTCTAAAACACAATTACGTCTGCGTCTATTTGTTATTTAAATGCAACATATGTCAGTTGCTGTTGATAATTATAGAACGTTTACGATTGTTTACTGTTGTTTTTAAAAATAAATTTAGAAAATAGATAGGAAAAAAGGAACATAAGAACTAGAAGATTGATGCGGATATTAGATATAATCGTACGATCTATGGCTTCATCGCTAAATTTAGTTTTTCCACAACAAAGAATGTGGGCAAAATTACGAAGCTCTGTTTGGTGGGAAGAAATTATTTTAAATTCCTGAAGTAATAAAGACTGGAAAGAAAATTCTCCAATCGATAGGTGCATTTTTTTAAAATTATAAGATTAATTGTAAGATACTTATTGTTTTAATAAATCCTTTTATAAAATCAAAATGTAATTTTGATTTCAATTTTGTTTCAGTAATTTTTAGTCATGTATAAATAAAAAAATCATAAATAGATATAAATAAATTTTTATCTGTGAATTCTAAAATAATTAATTTATAAATAAATTTTAATGTTACGTTTAATTATTGATTATACTTATTAAATTTATTAATTTTACCATAACACTTTAAATGAAAATGCTACTGAAATTTTATTGAAATGAAATTTTATTTCTTATTTTACATACCAGATGGCAGTACCATTCTATTTATAATGTAATTGGGGATGGTTCAGATCAAGAAATAAATGAAATCCTCCGGAAAAAAATAGGCACTTTTCTACTGTTTTCTTGAAAATTATGCGATCGTTAAGGGGTTCCAGATCCTTCCATCGATCATTTAGCTGCATTTTCATGGATTCACACAAGTTCAAATCCGCCATGTTATTTACTCCCAGCTTCGAAATGCATCATGGGTAATTAGCGGGTTTTATCCTGGGTCGAAGCAGGGTCGAAAATCCACCCTGCATTTTTCCCTATCGTAGGGAAAAAGTAAGAAACGACCCTGCTTTTACCCGGGTTTTTGGCACATGTAAACGGCACTATTGTGTTTTAAACTGATGTGCCGACATTTCTAACTTTAAATAAATTATTGTCGGCAAATTAACGTTTAGCTTTTTGAAATACCCCTGGATATTACTTTGGAATTTGTTTCTACTCCCGGATCTGACATATATATATATATATATATATATATATATATATATATACAGTGGAATCTCGATAGATCGTTTTCGGATACATCGTTTTTCCCTATGTGTCGTTCATTTTATACAGTCCCAACGATCATATTGCTTTGTTATGTTTCCGCATCGATCGCTTTCCCCGATTTATCGTTCATTTCAATCGGTCCCTTGAAAAACGATAGATCGAGTTTCCACTGTATATATATATATATACACGAACCACTGCTTTATGAGGTAAACGCAAACTAATGTGCAGAAAAACCATAGACATCTGATAAAAAAAAATATGAACGACTCTCCCGAAGTTCCCACGGTACTTCTCAAATAGTTCATCTCCTATCGAAAGCCCGTTCCTTGCCTATCTGTGCATCTATCTAATTGGGCCTATCACCATTACGGCAATTCAGGGGAGACTCGTAATAACACAGTGTCGATTGAGGTGATCAGAAACCTAGCCCAATCACGTCATTAAAAAACAGGCCTAAATGATAATTGTTACTCTCCTCTGTGTACGGCAATTAATTTGTCAAATGGCAGGGCAGCGTATCTGGATAATATATTGCAAAAATCCAAACATTGGCGCAGTTTGATTTATGAAGGGTTTTATGATATGTCTTCTCGATATATGTAACTGTGCAAAAGTTTCTCCGGGATGGAGGATAGTTTGAGTGACGACTGTGATGAAACTAATGAACTAATGAAATATGACTTATCTATGTAGGTGAAATATAAAATTAAATTCATTCGTGGTATATATTTAATAGATTAGGGAAAAAAATGTATACTAGATATCTATACTTATATATAAAGAGAGAGCGATTTTGTATCGGAGGGTAATCTTCAGAACCACTGTACGTATTTGAAAAATTCTTTCACTGTTTGAAAGGTACAGTATTCCAGATGGACATAGGCTATATATTATGTATATCTGATCAGTAGAAA
>OU015502.1:144675759-144708259 GCA_907164885.2 Dolomedes plantarius
CATTTGATGGATAGTTTTCCACGGGAAATGGAAGCATAATTAGCAGTTGGATACTCAATCCATTTTTGTTTGACCTAAATTCAATGGACGATAACGTTTTATTAAAAGACGATCTTATCGCAGTACAAGCAAATGCACGTATTGAAATGGAATTAGAAAACCTGGGCTCAGAACAGTTATGGTGTACGCAGTTAGAATTTTATCCAGAATTGGTAAAAGCAGCATTAGAGACAAGTTTTACCATTTGCCACCAATTACCTTTGTTACTAAATGAGTTTTTCATCACTTTTGCACATTAAAGCAAAAGCGAGAAATCGCTAAAATGCACCTGACGACTTACACATGGCTCTTTCAAAAAAAAAAAAGAGCCTCGTTTTAAAAGTATAATTATGAACAAACAACAAAAGCGTAGCCATTAAAAATGTAGATATTGTTTTATATGTAATAGCATATAAAACAATATCTACAGCCAGTTCTCCTTATTACCAACTACAGAGTACATTGCAATTGCTACGGAGTACATTCAAATTAAATACAAAGGTCAATGTATGCAATTAATGCCAAAATATATATATATATATATATATATATATTTATTAAAAAATTGTAACGGATATTTTCATAGACAAAACAATGTAGAAGAAAGTATTCAAATTAAATACAACAGCCAATGCATGCAATTAATTTGGATGTTTAATATCCATAAAACATACAAATTTGAATTAAATTCTTTAAAAACTTCCATCTCAATTAATCTAGTGTTTAAATTTTATCACACATCAACACTATGCAGGTGACGCAAAATAATTTAAAGTATCACAAACAGAAAAGAAACCACGTGATCAGCATTCAATAAATTAAATTCTAAAAAATAATCTTTAAAAATTCACCAAAAATCAGGAAATGGAGGTATAGATTCGAAAAAGATTTCATTTTAAAGGAACTTTTATGATCTTTCTTGCGATATAAACTGTATAACCCTCAGATTATTATTTGAAATGCAAACTTTAAAGAATGTTACAAAAACAGCTTAAAAATTTAATTTAAAAAAAAACTAAGAAGAATTTTCAAAAATTTTTTAGTGCACCCTTACACTATAAGAAGAATCGCCATGCAAAATTTCAGCCCTTTAGGTCCAGCGGTTTGGTATGTGCGTTATCTGTCAATCAGTCAGTCAGTCAGTTACAGAACTGTTTTATATACATAGATAATTGCTTATCCTTATCTTAATCTTTATTACCAATAGTTACCAATAATATCCTTATTACCAATATTTATAATTGGGTTGCCCCAATTGGTCGGCAGATCTGTACTGTCCGTCCGGCTCCCAGGCCATACTATTCACAAACCGAACAGGGGAAATCTACCCTCGGCTGAGCTTGCAGGATTTGCGTTATTCAAGGGGTATTGACTATTAAAAAGCGTAAGAACCACTGCTCTAGAGCAATTACTGTTGCCGGATTAAGACTCGTAACAGGCCATGACTATTTACAGAATCCGCTCTACGAAATTGGAACTACAGTCACAGCTGCCTGTCCTCTGTGCAACTTTAATGAACTCATTAATGGAGACCCCCCCCCCCTCAGCTGCTGCCGTACAATCAATCCTCTACTACTATTCACTCCATAACGTTGGTAATCTATATATATAAAACAGTTCCGTAACTGACTCATTCATTCACTGACTGACTGACATACAACGCACAGACCAAACCGCTGGACCTAAAGGGCTGAAATTTTGCATGGCGATTCTTCTAATAGTGTAGGGGTGCACTAAGCAAGATTTTTCAAAAATTCTTCTTAGAATTTTTTAAAATTAAATTTTTAAGCTGTTTTTTAAACTTTTTTTACGTTTGCGTTTAAAATAATACATTGAGGGTTATAAAATTTATATCACGAGAAAGATCATAAAAATTCCTTCAAAATGAAATTTTTTTCAAATTTTTACCTCCATTTCCTGATTTTTGGTGAATTTTTAAAGATTAATTTTTAGAATTTAATTTATTAAATGCCGATCACGTGACTTCTTTTTCTGGTACTTTCAATAAATTTATCGTCACGTGCATAAAAACTAAATAGACAAAAAAATATTTTTTTTTTCTTCATAATGCGGCAGACGATTGGACATTATCCAAAAAAATATTAAAATACAGTAAAAGAAATGTTCTACAAACTGTACTATATTAACTGTACTATATTCTTTAGTATTCTTTATATTAGATTTAATTTCAACATCTTCTTCTACATTATTTTGTCTATAAAAATATCTCTTACGATTTTTTTATAAATATATATATATTAATTACATCAATTATATACATTGATCGTCGTATTTATTATATATATATATATATATATATATATATATATATAGGGGCATTAATTGCATACATTGACCGTTGTTTTTACCTTGAATGTACTCCGTAGCGAAGTGCGGGTTTTCAGCTAGTTTTTTTAATAAATAGTTTTATAGATCTAGTTTGTACTGGGCTGCTCGTAGACTTATGACTTATAGGCCGGAGACGGGCATAGGTTTTTAAATAAGTGTCCCGGTGTTCATTTCTGAAGGTCATTGGATGCCGGTAGATATTGTGCATTAAATTATATGTGAAATTGAAGTAGCAGGCATAAGTTAAAAAAAAAACACAGAGTTTATTTAATCACTAAACTTCATAAAAATAACTTGAAAAACAATATTACAACGAAGTAAAAAAAATGAAAAAGAGCAAACGCAACCAGCGTGCGAAGCCGTCGGCAAGTAACTTACATTCGAACAAAAATTCGTCAGCTGCCCGGATCTAAGATTTGCATGCACATGTTGCCAACTGTCCGATATCATCTTTAAACAAACGATTTATACCGCCGCCGTAATGACGTCATACCAAATTACGATCGCGGTCTGTACTACGTCACCACGATGGCGATAATATGAGGCGATGAAGCTGAACAGAGACAAAGTATAAATATATATATATCATTATTTTAGTATATGCAAACGATATATGCAAACGACAGATCGCGGCGTAGTCAACAAGCTTTCCGGCGTCGAGAAAAATATGACACTCTTTCCTAACAATTTCATTAGAGATTCTATAAACGAGTGTCATGCAGAGACATTCGCATCGAGAACTGGAAAATTCTGCGACGAATATTGGCCTTTCCGGGGGACTAACACGTGTCTGTTTGGCATTGTGGGCTCATCTAGAACCGATGTCGCGCCGACGGCCTGGCGACTACTCCATCCCCCCCTTCTAAATATACATAGCGCGATAGTTATAAGATTCCGGAAATAGCAGTCGGGCAAACGGCCAACCATATTCCCCCCCCCCCCCCTTCTTTTTCCAACGGATTGACAACACACTCTCGGAGGTCCGCTTTTAGAACGAGTGTGTGTGTGTGAGCGTGTGTCCCTTGCTCCAGTAAAAACAATGAAATTCGCGCGGCAAAGCCCAGCAGACAAAGTGATAGAGACAAATTTCTCGGCCGTAAATCTGCAAGCCGAAACGGAGTAGCAGTGAAAGAAGCGCTGGAAAACGGAAGGATGCGTGCAGCCGGGATTGTTTGTGCGGCATCCATCAGGATGGATGAAGAGCTATGAAACAATCGTTTCAGAATTTGTTTTTTTTTTTTTTTTGATCAGCTACCGGTTTTATACCACCCTGCTGAAAAGCACTTCCATTGCGCGCACATTCTGCGTGGAGTTTAAGTGTCAGTTGCCGGTGATTTTTCTGGCTAAAGCGAAATAGCACGAAAGGTAAGGCTTAGAAATTTTGCGACTAACTTAACACTGAGAGCCGCTCACGTGATATAGGGGTTAGCGTCTTGTGCTTCCACGCTGTGGGCTTGGGTTGAAATCCCGAGTAAGGCTTGGACGTTCCCTCATACGGAGCAATGCTAGCTCACCTAAATGATGCTCCTATAATAAAGTAGCCAATAAGATTTCGCGATATATTGTGCGAATGTCTCACGAAAAGTGACTCCACATATAGAAAAACGAAACAAATATATAACAACTAGCTGAAAACCCGCACTTTGCTACGGAGTACATTGAAATTAAATACAACGGTCAATGTATGCAATTAATGCCAAATATATATATGTATATATATATATATATATATATATATATATATAATAAATACGACGATCAACGTATACAATTCATGTAAAAATAAATAAATAATATATATATTAAAAAATCGTAAGGGATATTTTTATAGACAAAATAATGTGGAAGAAAATATTAAAATTAAATGTAATAGGACATACTAAAGAATATAGTACAGTTCATATAGTACAGTTTGAATAACATATCTTTTATTGTATTTTAATATTTTTTTGGATAATGTGTAATCGTCTGCCTTATTAGCAAGAAAAATTTTTTTTGTCTATTTAGTTTTTATGCACGTGACGATAAATTTACTTAAAGTACCAGAAAAAGAAATCCCGTGATCAGCATTTAATACATTAAATTCTAAAAATGAATCCTTAAAAATTCATCAAAAATTGGAAAATAGAGGTAAAGATTCGAAAAAGATCTCATTTTAAAGGAATTTTTAGGATCTTTCTCGTGATTTAAATTTTATAACCCTCAAATTACTATTTTAAAATGCAAACTTAAAAAAAGTTACTAAAACTGCTTAGAAAATTAATTTTAAAAAATCTAAGAGGAATTTTTGAAAAATCTTTCTTAGTGCACCCCTACACTATAAGAAGAATCGCCATGCAAAATTTCAGCCCTTTAGGTCCAGCGGTTTGGTCTGTGCGTTATCAGTCAGTTACGGAACTGTTTTACATATATAGAAGATGACGAACCCTGCACCAGATAACGTAATATGTATCAGAATGGATGAAGAGCTATGAAATAATCGTTTCAGAATTTGTATTTTGGTTACCGATTTTACAACACCCTGCTGAAAAAGCCCTTTCTGCGCGCGCATTCTCGTGGAGTTAAACGTCAGTAGCCAGCAATTTTCATAGCTAAAGGAAAATGGGTAAGGCTTAGAAATTTTGCAACTGGCATAAAAATAAGATGGTGTAGCATGAATAATCTGTCTCTAAGAGGAAGGTCCATTAAATCCAAAATTTAGCACACGTACAACATGTTTAAAAAGAGTCCTAGAACAAAGTATCTCTCTTACCAGGAAGTCTCTTATTAAAAACACAGCCGGTATAAACTCCTGACATACTGCAGCTTTGTGTGTGGTATTAATTTAACAGTAATTGGAATTTTGTTAACTAAACAATCTTATATTGAAAAGAACACGTCTAAATTAATATGCTCAATCACATGTATATACATATGAACATATAAATACATATACACAAATCCATCCACACATACGCTCACGCACTCACACACACACACACACACACACATATATATATATATATATATATATATATATATATATATATATATATATATATATATATATATATATATATATGTATATGTGTATATATATATATATATATATATATATATATATATATATACATATATATATATATGTATATATATATATAATATATATATATATATGTATATGTGTATATATATATATATATATATATATATATATATATATATATATATATATATAAGTAGAAAGAGGCAGCAAGTGTGAGATACATGGGTGTTTATATATTGTCTCCTAAAAATTTATTGCGCGTTAAAATTAATTCTTCAAGTCGGAAGGTTAAAAAATTTGCCGAATACTAAATCAAAACAAATGTTAATTAAGATTTTCATAATATTCTGCTGCTCATAATAATCTGTCATAATATTCATATAGAAGAATGTTTTAACTTTGTTGGTTCCACTCAAGTGTACTGAAATGTTTAAAGTACAACAATTTTAACGATGTACAGTTATCCAACATGCACTTATATTCTACAGTTTTATGCTCACAATCTTTAATTACTCTGTACACGTAACTAAAACTATTGTATAATATTTAAACTTCAATGGAAACAAATATTTTCCAAGACGTATAGTCCAAAGTCAGAACTTCTTCCATCGTGTGGCTCCGGAGATAATCTCTCTTCTGGAGATTTTATATATATATATTTATTTATATGTTTATAAATATATACATTTAGAAGAAAGTTTTAACTATGTTGGTTCCCCTCCGGTGTACTCCAATGTATTTAAATTACAACGCATTTAATAAGATACAGTCATCCAACGAAAAAATATAAATAAAATTCCATCACAGAGTTTTATGCTCACAACTTTAAAAACTCCGTACACTTAACTAAAACCATTACATGATGTTTAAACTTCAACACAAACTAATTTCTCCGAGGCGAATAGTGCGAAGTCGGAACTTTTAACATCGTGTGGCTCTGTAGATAGTCTCGCTTCTTGGAAGTCATGCCTGTAACCGCGGTGTTACCACTGGGAAAAATTCCAGGTGAGAGCAGACGTGCTCTGGAAATATGAGATAAAAGTTACCGGCTTCTGAAACTTCACATCTTTTACGTCATGACGCAAGAAGTTTGAGATTAATGGGCATTTTTCATAAAACTTTACGGAGATGTTTTTGAACGGCGAATATGAATTTTAAATGTTAGTTTTTGAAAGTCGTAATAAAAAGCGAAGTGGGATTAAAAACACTGTTCGTTTCACGAAGGGATTAATTTAATAAGTCATCTGCATCACATGCTTTCATAAAATAGCCTTTTTATAAAGGTTACGCATTCATTCATATATTTATGTATATAATGATACTCATTCATTCTTATATTTCTTTGGAAAGAGACTGAAATAATAGATTTTCTCCCCTTTTTTTTTTGCTTTAATACATATATATACACACACAAACACTTGTAGTTATGTTATATATATATATATATATATATGTGTGTGTGTGTGTGTGTGTGTAATGCTTCTGCGTGATATCCTAAAATTATTCAATAAATCCATATCTCGTTGCAGTCCGTAATTATCGCCGAAGAAAGTCAGTCCAACACAGGAATACGTCACATCGTAACTGAAGCTGAAATATTTATCAAATCCTGATTAATATCATTTCAGTTCCAACAAGTTCATCTCGATATTTCCCTCAAAACCTCAACCTCTCACACGCGAGACAAACGCGTCCTGGCGATTGCTATTTCTACATTGCTCTACTCTACTACTAAAACCCCGTGGTATGTTTCCCACTCCCAACGCGCGTGGCTATTAGTCAGCGAAGACTCACAATCTTATGACTAGTGAATCAGAATCACCTGGTCTCCGTCGCAAGCTGTCTTGAAAACACACCGTACGTTTTTCCATTCCCGTCTGGTGCCGTCATCTATTGGTATTTTTTCGTTAACTATTCTTTGAAAACCCGTAAATTTTATAGTTTTGATAATAAATTTAATTAAATCAATTAAGTTAGTTTAATCACCCGGTATGGCATTACACACATACACACACATATATATATATACAGTGATACTTGTCTATGGTGACCGATACTGGTCACCATATGTATAAATATACGTATTAAACCTAAAAATGCCGAAAAGCTTTTATTTCAGTCTGTTTCCAAAGAGACACATGAATGAATGTGTATAAGTGAACATAATACAGAAGCCTTATTGTATTGTTCCTTTATAAAAAGGTTATTATATAAATGTATATATGAGAGTATGTGATGCAGATGACCTATTAAATTAATACCTTCGTAAAATGAACGGTGATTTTAATACCATATCCCTTTTTAATATGACTTTCCTCTCGTACCTTCACCTAGTCCTTTGACTTCGTGGTAGGGCTTTTCGGACTACAGATTTGCCGATATCCGGCCTAGACACGAAGGCATTCAATGGTGGTCGTCGGGATTCGAACTGAGCATCCTCCGTCCGAAGACAAACGCACTTCCACTAGGCTGCTTCGGGCCCTTGGTGTCAGTGTAGAAGAATATATATATATATATATATATATATATATATATATATATATATATTATATATTATATATATATTATATATATATATATATATATATATATTATATATTATATATATATATATATATATATATATATATATTGATGTATATAATATGTATTGATGCATCGCACACTATATTCGTAAGCAATTTTCAACGCTTTCTAAATCTGTCAAATTTTGTTTTTAGAGAGAGGATGCAGTAATCCTTCCCTCACCCGCTACTGTTTTTTCTAATGCGGAGGCACTTGTCGAAGTCTTCGTGGCTACTTTATTATTAGAGAACCATTTAGGTGAGCCAGCATTGCTCCTTACGAGGGGTCAATGCGGTAACGACCGAGCCTTGTTCAGGATTTCATCCCAAGCCCACTGCGTGGAAGCTCACGACACTAACCACTATACCATGTGGGTGGCTTATCAGATACACTGAAACATTTTTTCACAAGATTTAAGAGAGCGTATCTTTTACTCCGCATGCGTTCCATATAATTTGTTGGAATACGAAAATACACACGTTACTGGCACATCGCAACCCTTAATGATTGGCAATATATAACTCTTGCTAAATCTGTCAGATGTTGTCTGTAGAGAGAAATGTGGAAATTTCTACTCTACCCAATCTCTCTGAATCATGGTTTTGCAATACTTGGGCGAACGAATCTTTTACTCGATATTTATGCCATATTATTTGCTGGAATCAGTATGCATGTGAGTAATCATTTTGCGGACGCACGTACCCTTTATTGATGGACACACGCTCTATAACTCTTACAAATATTGTTTGTATGAAGAAGTAGTGTGTCTTTTACCCACTGCTTGGAATGGCCGTTTTACATGACTTACGTCAGTAATACTGCTCTCATACTTTTAGCTGGAGTTAATATACGCGAAAGTATACATGCTGCTGACATCATAGGCGTAGCGTCGGGGGGAGGGGGGGGGAGGCACGTGCTCCTTCCACTTTAACTTGAAATAAATTAAAACGTTAACCTTTTCCTTACGGGGTGGGATAGCATGTATCCCAAGAATACGAGACCAGTATATATATATATATATATATATATATATATATATATATATATATATATATATATATATATATATATATAGTGGAATCTCGATCTATCGTTTTTCAAGGGACGATAAATGCGGGAAAACGATAGATGCGGAAACATGACAATCCAATATTATAGTTGGGACTGGATAAAATGAACGACACATACGGAAAAACGGTGGATCCGAAAGCGATCGATGGAGATTCCACTGTCTGTATATATATATATATATATATAACCCCCTTAATGGCCGTTCTTGAAAAAGGGATATGAAATTTTAAAGAGGGAATCGGCCCCGTAAGCTAAAAGTTAATAGAAGTTCAGCTAAAATCGGAAAATTGTAGAAAACTTTTAAGGAAGTTGGTGTTTTCTCCCTCTTTTTCAAACTGTGAAACTGAAGATTCCGATTATGTCTTTAGCCTTAACATAGTTTTTAACAATGATATGATCCATAACAAAAATCCGATGCTATATTTTTTTCTCATTTTATTTATATTATATTTATTTTTCTCATTGTATAACTTTTGAATACTACTCAAACATCAATTCTATTGTTATTCAATTTCAAAAATATCAAAATATTTCATAGTTTAAGGACCGTCCGGCAGTCAACGCGCGGAGGAGGACCCTAAATAAATTCAATTCGTGCCCACCCAAAAGTTAGAAGAACACCACGCCTATGGCTGACATATTTAAAACCCAGATTGATAAACAGTATTTAAAGTTTTATAACTCTACACACAGAAAATTAGTATAACGAAGAATTATAAAGTAAGAATTACGAACAACATTAATACTTAACCTAATGAAAAGGAACTAACTTAGTCGCTGCTGTCAATTTATTAATGTTCGACCTTTTTCGTGTCAGTAGCATTTTTAGTTCATCGCAATTAGCTATTTGCTGCCGGTTTCTGTTTTTCTTTTTTTTTTTGTAATCAGATTTGGGACTATACTGAATCTATGTTTCACTCAGTTGGATCAAGGTAATGTAATTAAAAACTTTTGTACTATAGCCTATAATCCGGGAAAAAGTATCCGTATTTATTTTTTCAGCTAGAACTATGGGTAGCAGAGTCTGTATTCAAATTTACTACACCTCTGTACCGTTCCAGCGCTCCCCTGGAGGCAGTATCACCCACTATATATATATATATATATACAGTCGAACCTCCATATATCGAAGTAGCAAAATGCCGGAAAAAAATTCGATATATAGAAATTTCGATATATGGAATTGATCTTAATTTTATCATAATTCTCCTAAAACATTAAAATTAAAGCTAATTTTCGTATAAGAAACTCCATTTCTAATTTATATGCGAATCACATTAAATGAAAGTTAATAACTAAAAAATGAATTAATATTAAAAATTTATTGAGTACTACATACCTTTAAGAAACAATAATCCAGACAAGGGTTACAATGATCACAGCTACATTCTTTAAAAAAAAACTACTAATATCTTGCTGAACAGCCAGTTTTGCAGAAAGTTCATATAGAAATGTTCGCATTTATTCAATCCATTAAAAACTTCATCAGGGCCATTTTCCGCGAATTGAAGTCCACGACGTATTGTTTCATACGCCAAAAATGGGGAGATTTTATTCTAAAGTGGAATAAAATCTCCCAATTCGTCGTGAAAAAAAATTTCGATACATAGAGATTTTTTCGATATAATATAGAAACAGGTTTTCTATGTAATGAACGTGGAGATTTGCTAAGAGCTCGATATATAGAAAATTTCGATGTGGGGAAGTTCGATATATGGAGCTTCGACCGCATATATATATATATATATATATATATATATATATATATATATATATATATATATATATATATATATATATATATATATATATTTTCGATATAATATAGAAACAGTTTTTCTATGTAATGAACGTGGAGATTTGCTAAGAGCTCGATATATAGAAAATTTCGATGTGGGGAAGTTCGATATATGGAGCTTCGACCGCATATATATATATATATATATATATATATATATATATATATATATATATATATTTATATTTTCGATATAATATAGAAACAGTTTTTCTATGTAATGAACGTGGAGATTTGCTAAGAGCTCGATATATAGAAAATTTCGATATGGGGAAGTTCGACATATGGCGGTTTGACTGTATTTCAAATGCTGTTAGTAGCAAGAAGAACGATCATATTGCCTTGACACTCTTCTCTAAATCGGGGTTTCGTTAAGATATAGGGACGCGAATCTTTTCGTGCCACTCTCGTTTGTTGAAGTTATGTGTCCCCCAATCTCTCGTCAGAGGCATGAACTCTGTTTACATATTACGTTACAAATAATTTTTCCGCGTTGTTCTTCCACCAGCCACTTCCAATGCTGATATTCGTTACAGTTTTTCCCTCCATCTCGCAAATCTGTCTCACGTTCCAGTTGTCTTGATGGATGGCTCGCGCAAAACACATCCCCATTGTCCTCAGTCAAGGTATCCGTTTCAGCAAACTTTCAGTCACATTTTGCGCCGAAAACTCGCCACCCCCCCACAGGCTTAAAAGCACGAGTTGAGTTGAAGTTGTCACCGTCAGACTAATCATCCTAATGGGAATTTTTTTAATATTTTCTTTTTTCATGTTTTCCTGTCCCTGCCCCCCCCCCCCCCACACACAGAATGAAAGATGCAAGAGCATTTGGTGCGCCGAGCGATAAGATCTCGTCCATTTGGCATTTCCTACTCTCATCCGGGGAACAGGGTAAACAAAGTACGTTGGCTCTTCGAACATGAGTTCGGTACATGCAACTTTTGCCTAACGATCCTGGAAAAAAAAAGTTGAAGAATCGAAGTTAGCTAGCAGAAAAAAATATCGTTCTGAAATGAGCTCCTCTCTCAAAATTTTGGATTATTTCAATGTATTAGCATGACTGTTGTGACGTAACGTCACTATGTAGAAAATTAATTACTATCCCAGATTTAAATATTATATATATAATAGCCCTTGTCTCTGTATAACACTTCCGGGCTGTACTCATCTTTCAATCGAAGCCCTCAGTAAACAAAATGCCGGTTAGGCTTAATTTCAATTTAGATGTGGATCAGAATTTTTTCTTACCTAAAAACTAATATCTTCTCCATCAAATCACGTTTTTTTCAGCCTATTTTTCTATAAAACATTCAGAACTAAAAAAAATTGGATGTTTTTAGCTGTATATTTAACAGTTTTTAAAAATCTGTTTACTTTTGCGATGAATTCCGAAAGTAAACAAACTTGAATGCGAATGAATCAAGTAGCTCAAGTATTCATATCGCGTAGTGAGCTGTAAAAAACTGGATGGCAGTCTACTACTCCAATCGCATGAAAAACTAAATAAATAAAAAATAATGAAAGGGTTTGCTTTTACAAGGTGTGGATTAAATGCAATATTGTTAGATAATTCGGGATATTTTTTAACTTTCATATTATTTTCCATTATGACGTCATTATCAGTATTATGACGTCAAAATGACGGGTTACCTTCTAGTTAATTATAATTATCAATATTGACTTTAATTAACTATTATTATTATTACTTTATTAATTAATATCATCTCTTTAATTAATTATTCGCTAGCTGTATTTCTATTAAAGGCCTGTTCACATAGGAGTCCGTTGCGGAGCGTTAAAGTATTGAAATATATTTAACCAATGACGAGCCTCCAAACGATTAGCAATGAAATTTTTAACGCCTATGATTGGTTTATTTCCGTCTCAACGTCATCTTTCCCTTAACGCAAAGCAACGGACTCCTATGTGAACAGGCCCTAATACGTTGCTCGGTTAACTTAATGCTTAAAATATAACTTATAATTTTCCTGGTAGATTTTGAATTCTTAAAGCAATTACATTGTTATTATTTACAATAATTAAATACATCTACAATATCTACAATAATAAAATCGATATACATATACGAAATCGCATGGCGATTCGGATTTACCGCTTAACTGTAAGTTAACTAAAGAACACGTGCAAGATAAATTCAATGTATTCATACGCAGAGTTTTCCAAAAGATAATAACAATGTAATCGCAGCTTTTAGTATTTCGTTTTAATATAGTCTTTTGCTACAGCTAGCATTTAATTAATTATGCTGGTTTTTAATCTTTTTTATTTTCATATGTAGTTAGATAAATGTCTGAAATATTATTCTACCCGTATTTAGACTTAGGGTTTTTTTTCCCTTTTGCTTAAATACAGTGATTTCCGCTTATAAGAATCACGTTTGTTATTACTGTTTTTGATTCTTATAGCCGAAAATTAGGTTTTTGGACAGGCACACACGCCCCTATATATACATGAGATAATTTACCATAAAATACTCTTTAATTTACTTTAATTATCTTTTATTAAAATTATTTTTTATAATTTTAAAAATACAACTTAATTTCTATACCTATAATTAGATACACATGATTATGGTAAGAGAAGAAAAAAATTCAATATTTGTTACAACATACCTGCTTAACAGTTTTAACATTTCAACTACAGGAAGGGTGCAAGAAAAAGTCTTCTTTGGTAGTTTGACGTAATGAAGTTTTCAGGAGGCTGTTTATACCTCTTTCAATACTAATAGTCTCAGACGAAGAATCATCTTCTAGCTTACGTTTCACGGTTTGATAACGTGCTGAATCTACTAATGCCACGTTTGCCTAAGTGATAGTGGAACCTTCGCCGAAGATTTATGTGTTTCAGGGTCCAGGAAGCCGCAACCAGGATCTGGGAGGTGGGAAAAAAGAATCCCTACTTTTGTTTGTCGGTGGAGAAAAGTGAAATCGGACCCGGACGGGTAAAGATGCTCCCGGGTCAAGCTAATAGGACAGTGTTGTGCTAAAGCGTTTAAGAGGAAACTATTATGTTATGTCTAACAAAGAAAGGGACGAATTTTATGACTATATTCCATCCCAATTTATCAATCTTTCTTTTATTAAGGTAAAGAAAGAAATTCGTGCCATTTGAGGGTTTAGGTAGCATTTTTGGAAAAATGAAAGGAAAGCGAAGAGTGTAAACTGATTCTTAAAACCGGTGGATTGATTCTTTAAAGCGAAAATTTTAACATGGAAATAATAAATTTGTTTTTGTTTTCGCGATATTGATTCTTATAAACTGTTGATTCTTATAACCACTGATCACTATAAGCGGTGGTTACTGTATATAAAATCAGCACTAAATACAAAAAGTAGTTTTGCTTTTGCTGAGTTAATTCCAGTGATTAGTTTAACTCGGGGTTCCCAAACTTTTTTTGGCCTACCGCATCCTTTTTAGAAAAAAAAATTCTCAGTGCCCCCGGGAAATTTTCCTTCTCAGCGATCAAAGAGAGATGCCGTGACAAATTTCCGTCCTTTTTATGTATCTGAAGTTCCACCTATGTCTTTCAACATGATAAAGAAATTTTTTGTAATTAAGACACCTTGAAGCTTGAAATTGTAAAATTTTTTCTTAAAACCAACCATATTAACATTCGCGCTACACACAGAAAATTAGTATAATGAAGAATTATAAAGTAAAAATTACGAATAACATTAATGCTTAACCTAAATAAAAGGAACTAACTTAGTCGCTGCTGTCAATTTATTAATGTTCGACTTTTTTCGTGTCAGTAGCATTTTTAATTCATCGCAATTAGTTATTTGCTGCCGGTTTCTGTTTTTTTTTTTGTTTTTTGTAATCAGATTTGGGACTATACTGAATCTATGTTTCACTCAGTAGAATCAAGGTAATGTTATTAAAAACTTTTGTACTATAGCCTATAATCCGGGAAAAAGTATCCGTATTTGTTTTTTCAGCTAGAACTATGGGTAGCAGAGTTTGTATTCAAATTTACTACATCCCTGTACCGTTCCAGCTCTCCCCTGGAGGCAGTACACCCACTATATATATATATATATATATATATACAGTCGAACCTCCATATATCGAAGTAGCAATTTGCCGGAAAAAAATTCGATATATAGAAATTTCGATAAATAGAATTGATCATAGTTTTATCATAATTCTCCTAAAACATTGAAGTTAAGCTAATTTCCGTATACGAAACTCCATTTTTAATTTATATGCGAATCACATTAAATGAAAGTTAATAACTAAAAAATGAATTAATATTAAAAATTTATTGAGTACTACATACCTTTAAAAAACAATAATCCAGACAATGGTTACAATGATCACAGCTACATTTAAAAAAAAGCATCTTTAAAAAAAATCACAGCATCTTTAAAAAATAACTTCGAATATCTTGCTGAACAGCCAGTTTTGCGGAAAGTTCATATAGAAATGTTCGCATTTATTCAATCCATTAAAAACTTCATCAGGGACATTTTTCCGCGAATTGAAGTCCACGACGTATTGTTTCAAACGCCAAAAATGGGGAGATTTTATTCTAAAGTGGAATAAAATCTCCCAATATGTCTTGAAAATAATTTCGATATATAGAGATTTTTTCGATATATAGAAACAGTTTTTCTATGTAATGAACATGGAGATTTACTAACAGTTCGATATATAGAAAATTTCGATATGGGGAAGTTCGATATATGGAGGTTCCACTGTATATATATATATATATATATATATATATGTGTGTGTGTGGGGGGGGGAAGAATGGGGCAAAAAGTTGCACGAATAAGCATTGTTACAGATCCGAAGGTATAATGTGGATCTTTCACCTTTCCTTACGGTTACACGTTACAAACATACCCCATTTTTGCATAAATATCCG
Source organism: Dolomedes plantarius (assembly GCA_907164885.2). NCBI lineage: Eukaryota > Metazoa > Arthropoda > Arachnida > Araneae > Dolomedidae > Dolomedes > Dolomedes plantarius. The sequence continues at coordinate 144,691,498 of OU015502.1, forward strand.
GTAAAGCTTTTTGTTAAATTTTATAATTTTCAACAATCATTTTAGTGTTTTCACTTGCATGTGTGTTTTCGTAAGCATACCAAAGATGGTATTCTGAAATCTTTATGTATAAGTCATAGCTTTCCTTAAACAGTAGTATTCGTCAGTCCTTTTCGTTTGTGTGTCATTGTGTAAAAGGTATCATAATGCATGAGTGTAGAAGGTTCTGATAACTATCTGCCTAATTAGACGAGGGGTTTCTAATTTTAGAATGTGGTTAAGGTGGAGAGACGTGGTTTAGCGTTTTTAAGAACGAAGGACAGATTTTCATAGAAACACGCGGCTTCCGTTTAGCGGTTTCCACGGAAAACTATATTTAACTGCACTTTTTTAAAAAAAAATTTCCTCGTCTTCGTAAACTTGGGAAACTTTTTACTGTCTCTTCGCCAATTTATTACAAGGAAAAGAAATGCTACGAGCTGTTGAAAAGTCTGAGTCAATTAATGGCTGCTGCTTGAGATTCTTCCAAACACGTTTTTAAATCTCAAACATTTCCGTATTAGAAGCTTTTTATTACGCTCAGATTTAAGGTATCAGACTACGTTTAAAACGTTCGATTTTGATAAAATTTCCGAAACTTTTTTTTCTATTCCTCTATCTAACAGAATGTACAGTCGAACCTCCATATATCGAACTTCCCCATATCGAAATTTTCTATATATCGAACTCTTAGCGAATCTCCATGTTCATTACATAGAAAAATTGTTTCTATATATCAAAAAAATCTCTATATATCGAAATTTTTTTCAAGACAAAGTGGGAGATTTTATTCCACTTTAGAATAAAATCTCCCAATTTTTGGCATTTGAAACAATACGTCGTGGACTTTAATTCGCGGAAAATGACCCTGATGAAGTTTTTAGTGGACTTAATAAATACGAACATTTCTTTGAACTTTCCGCAAAACTGGCCGTTCAGCAAGATATTCGTATTTTTTTAAAAAAAGAATGTAACTGTGATCATTGTAACAACTGTCTACATTATTGTTTTTTTTTTAAGATATGTAGTACTCAATAAATGTTTTATATTAATTCATTTTTTAGTTATTAACTTTCATTTGATGTGATTCGCATCTAAATTAGAAATGGAGTTTCGTATACGAAAATTAGTTTTAATTTTTTCAGGAGAATTATGATAAGTCTAAGCTCAATTCTATGTATCGAAATTTCTATATATCGAATTTTTTTCCTGCAATTTGCTACTTCGATATATAGAGGTTCGACTGTAATTCTAATCTCCACGGCCCCCTCCGCTTTCGCGTATCGGCCAAGATTTTACAGGGAACCGGCCTCGCCACAGTAATCCCGCAGGACAAGGCGCACAAAAGTAAAACCGCACCAGGTTCCATTAGAACCTAGCCCGATTTTTTTTTTTTAAATAACAAACTTGTTACAGAGTTACAAGATACATAATTATAAATATCCAATCGAACTGTCCGTGGTTAACTACCAGGACCTAAATTAATAAAATTAACACAAGAAATAAATTAACTAAACATGGCATAACAACAACAGTCCAAGGCTAACTGCCCGGACCTAAACAAATTAAGGTACTTTTCCCTTAGCCGGGCGCAAGTGATATATCGCCAAATATGGTTCTTAAGTCGCAACTTTAGGTGTTTTGTTTAATTAATTGTATCTCGCGTGATACGTGTGCGTGAATGAACAATATATATAAGCAAATATGAATTTTATTCATTAAGTAAATATCTAGTTAAATGGGCCAAAAATCTTTAATGCCCTTCAAGATGTCTTCAATTTTTTTTTTTTTTTAGTCGTCGTGACAGAAATTTTAGCTAATGCGATTGCAAATGGTGGCTGACGTTCGACAATGTGTATTATAGCTACATTTGGCGCTTTATCACAATTGCTCAATCTTTTGTGCAATTGTAAAGGAAACAAGTACAGTTAGTTTCCAGTTCATGTTAGCCCAGTCCAGTTAGTTTAGTTTTTATTCATGGGAATTTCGGGGTTATTTAACTGGGTATCTTAACTTAATCATGTTCTCTCACGGGATTCATACCCGCTAATCCGCCATCTTCTTCTAACGTTCTGTGTGTGACATTGCTTTTTCAAAATTTAGCCTATCTATTACCTATTAAACTGTTTTTTTAGGGTTGTTAGGATAGCGACTTTGCATTCTCGCCAGTGGTGATACTTGTTAGAGCAAACGCCAAATGCGTCCCGCTAACGGAAAAGTACCCAAATTAATTTAGCATAAGTATTAAAATATCTAACAATAACATAAACTGGCAGTAGTACCACCCAAGATTAAATGGGTGCGCTAGTGGTCCCAGTATAACTTTTAAATTCTGAAATCCGGATTTAATGATACCCTGATACGATTGAGTACTTTTCTAATTCGAGGGCCCTAGCTAACCTTGTGGTTGAGCGTTGGGCTTGGAATTGGGGGGTGCTCGGTTCGAATCCCGACGAACGCCATTCAATACCATTTGGTCCAGATGGGGGGACGTTAAATCCGTAGTCCTTCTATGAGGTGAGAGAGGGTGGGAGAAGGTACGAGCCCCTTCTTAATTGTCGGTAAAAATGGAGATGGCACCAAGGGTTTATGTTGCTTCACCTATACAATGCAACCAATGATTCTCGCGGCTAAAGTGCGAATATCTTCATTGACAAGTGCCCCGCACTGGCAAACAAATTTCTAAATCGATTAAGAATCCCTTTGTCAAATAATTGTTTCTGGTTGTTAAGCATCGTTTAATACAAAATTAGCAGGTAACTGATGTGTCACAATAACCTTTACGGTACAAGAGGAACATGCTATCAAACGTTTCTTCCAATGAACCTCTGAATAATATTTAACTGTAGCTGGCAAATAATTCTCCGATCTGGATTCAACGAATCACTGATACATGATACCCTAATGACTATATTCTAAACTACATAGTTTAGAATATAACAGTCAAATAGTTAGGTTTCTAGTAATTATGCCCATATAAGAAAAAAGGAACACTAGCTGGCAAAATGCCTCTTCTCCTAGGCCCCTGAAAAATATTTAAAGTAGCTGCCTAAAAATGCTGAATTCTGAATTTCGTGAAGCAGTGGTATCATCGATTGCTCTCTAAATAATGTAAGCCAAATAATTACGCCTTAATTAATGCAAATGAAACAGGCTACTGCTGGGGTCAAAATATGTTCGAGACAGAACACACATGTTAACATACTTTTTTTTCTCAATTAACCTCCACATAAAATTTAGTTGCAGCTGTCTTAAGATTTAGGGGATCTAGATATAATGATGGAGTGAAACCAGCGATACCAGTGACTACTTTCTGTAAATCCATTAATACTTGAAAAGTCTTACTTTTTTTTATGTGTCATTACGTTTTTGGTTATTTCTCTTCAGTAAACACAACAGGCACAGGCAAATGGTGGTGTCAAACTAAGAAACTGGAACTAGCAAAACGCGTTATCAAACGTTTCTTTCTCTGAATAGTCTTTATATGTAGCTGCCTAGAAAGCAAAGAGGCAGTAATACCAGTGCCTGCTTTCTAAATAAATGAATACCAGAAAAATTGACGTCTGATTATAACACATCTTGTATTAGGAAAGAAACCGATATCTGATGTTAAAACAAGAATCTTTAAGTTTAATGGGGGATCAAACATTCTTCTGATAGCATGAGAAGAGTAGGAATGTTTACCAATGAATACTAATAAATTCGAAGTCCAAATAAATGAATACCAAAACAAATTTGGCGCTTGATTGTAACGCATCTTTGTTTACGAAAGAAACAGGTAGCTGATGTCAAAATAAGAATATTTTAAGTTTAACACAGGATCAAACATTCTTTCTTATTTGGTCTGAAGGCATGAGAAGTGTGTGAACGTCTAAATGGATACCAATAAAATCCAAGTCCAAATAAATGAATACCAAAACAAACTTGGCGCCTGATTGTAGCATATCTTCTATTACAAAGAAATTGTAGCTGATGTCAAAATAAGATTCTTTAAAGTTTAACGCAGGATCAAATATTCTTCTTTGTTCGGTTTGATAGCATTAGAAGTGTGTGAATGTCTAAATGGATACCAATAAATTCCAAGTCCAAATAAATGAATACCAAAACAAACCTGGCAATCTGATTGTAGTAACACATCTACTATTACGAAAGAAACCGGTAGCCGATGTCAAAATAAGAATCTTTAAAGTTTAACGCAGAATCATTCTTCCTTGTTCGGTTGAATAGCGTTAGAAGTGTGTGAATGTCTAAATGGATACCAATAAATTCCAAGTCCAAATAAATGAATACCAAAACAAACTTGGCGCCTGATTGTAGCACATATTCTATTACGAAAGATACCGGTAGCCGATGTCAAAACAAGAATATTTTCAGTTTAACGCAGGATCAAACGTTCTTCCTTATTTGGTCTGATAGCATGAGAAGTGTGTGAATGTCTAAATAAATACCAATAAATTCCAAGTCCAAATAAATGAATACCAAAACAAACTTGGCGTCTGATTGTAGCACATATTCTATTACGAAAGATACCGGTAGCCGATGTCAAAACAAGAATATTTTCAGTTTAACGCAGGATCAAACGTTCTTCCTTATTTGGTCTGATAGCATGAGAAGTGTGTTAATGTATAGTCACCTGCTGCGGAAGTCCTTAAATACCACGTACCGCGCTATGAGTTCAGCACCAGATGTCTTCGAAGAAGTTGGAATTCTTGGAGATCAAAGCGTGATTTATGAACTCGCTTAGCGCACACATTGGAAAGACTGTTTAAAACATGATGCATTGAATAACGCGATGTTTTCTTTTTCAGGTTCTCGCGGTGGGGGTGGGGGATAGCTTAGAAAGTGAGTCTGGAATCAAGGAAATAGGGGTAGGTTTACTCCGCGTGAGTCACATTCGGAGATATAATTTACCGCGCGATGGTTACAGTGTTTTGGCTTGCTTGAAAAAAAAAAAAAAAGTTGCGTAGATACGCTTATCGTGTTTTTAATGTGATGTAAGATATACTCTCGTTCCACAGAATTACGGGGTTTTTAAATGTTGCATATTTGTTACCTTTGAAAGTATGTATGTACGGTATGCTGTTCAGCTATGATTTTAAGTAGTAGTGGCGAGGTTGGATTTTAAGGGACCTTCAAAGGACCTTTAAATTCGAATTTTTTTCAATATATAATTTTTAACTGGATATACAAAATGAGAATAATCAATTTTCTTTTTTACTACATTGAAAACCCTTAAAATTCAAAATAAGGAATTTTTGGCAGAATGATGCCTGTTTTTCAAAAAAATTTCAAAAATGCTAACGTTTTTCAAAATGCCCTATGCGCATTCTGTATTAATTAAGATCCTTACATTTTTTACTATACGTTTACCATATGTATATAAATATAAATGTGCATTTATTTATTTTTTGTATAAATCTAAAGTCTAAAATAATTTTTTCTATTTTGCCTGTTATTTTTTTATGTTTTTACTTTATTTTATGGTCTATAAATTTGAAAAATATGTAGGATTTCAAAAAATATTATGCACAGTTTCGTGACAAACACTTCAATTAACAATTCTGAAAAATTTGGAAGATATCAGAAGAAAATGAATACGCATGGAGCATTTTGAAAAATTCCAGCATTTTTGAAGAATTTTTTTGATAAATAGCACTTATTTCTCCACAAAATACTTATTTGTAGATTCTAAGTATCTTCAGTGTAGCAGAAAATAATACTAACTATACTCATGATGTATATAGAGTAAAATATTGAAAATTAAAGAAGAACGATATTGAAGGTCCCTTGTTCCCTAAAGGGGTGTAGATTACGAGGTATTTGAAATTTGTAAATAACTGTTATACGAACGTATTTGATAAGTTCTTCAACAACTCAATATTTACAAGAATTTGATGTTGGTTGGTTGGTTGGTGTTTTACGGCGCAGGGTCCAAAATAGGACATAAAGCGCCAAACACAAGACGGAAGCCAAAATATAGTAAAAATAAAAGCGCCAGGCTCGAACCAACGACGGAGGTTACCAAATGGATCTCCAACACCTTTTCATAATCTATATATATAAAACAGTTCCGTAACTGACTCATTCATTCACTGAATGACTGACTGACTGACATACAACGCACAGACCAAACCGCTGGACCTAAAGGGCTGACATTTTGCATGGCGATTCTTCTAATAGTGTAGGGGTGCACTAAGAAAGATTTTTCAAAAATTCTTCTTACATTTTTTTAAATTAAATTTTTAAGCTGTTTTAGTAACTTCTTTTAAGTTTTCATTTAAAATAATAATTTGAGGGCTATAAAATTATATCACGAGAAAGATCATAAAAATTCCTTCAAAATGAAATCTTTTTCGAATCTTTGCCTCCATTTCCTGATTTTTGGTGAATTTTTAAAGATTCATTTTTAGAATTTAATTTATTAAATGCCGATCACGTGATTTCTTTTTCTGGTACTTTCAATAAATTTATCGTCACGTGCGTAACAACTAAATAGACAAAAAAAATATTTTTTTCTCTTTCTAATGCAGCAGACGATTGGATATTATCCAAAAAAAAATGCATATCCCTTACGATTTTTTTATAAATATATATATATATATAGATAGATATATATTTTACATCAATTGTATACATTGATCACCGCATTTATTATAAATATATATATTTATTTTTTGGCATAAATTGCATACGTTGACCGTTGTATTTAATTTGAATGTACTCCGTAGCGAAGCGCGGGTTTTCAGCTAGTAATATATATATACAAAAGTGTAAAACTGGTATAAAAAAAGATAAAATGCAGTGTAAACGTTCAAGAATTTGAGGACTTTATGTCAAAATAGAAAACAGAGCCAGGTAAATGAAAAAATTCCTAATGTCTTTTCTTAAAAGAGTTGGAGTGATTAACCATTTAATTTAACCTGTAAAGACGTGATTAACTTTGAGTGTATAAGAGTAAAATTATTTTTTAAGGAGGGGGGGGGGAATTAAATTATTTATGACTGCAATTCCAAGGTTGTAACTTTCAGCATATGTATGGCCACTCAAGAGCTTTCGTGTACGTGTCCTACAAATAACTGTAACAGGGCTACTGATAAAGAATACTGGGCTAAAAGGGTGGTGAAGACTTAGAATTTCAATCTCTTGAGACTGGTACTTAGTTGTAACGGGGTTGCGTGCCAAATTTTAGATATTTTTTCTTGCATAAATAAACATGTCCTGTTATAAATGGAAGTTATCTTATTATGTGTCACAGGTCTCCCTAAAAAGGATATGCAAAAATTCTTGTTTCATTTCTAGTTAATTTCCTTTAAATTTAAAGAAAATTCATAAAAGGTACAAGATAAATAAATAAAAAAATTATTAATAAATAGCATTAAAATTTGTTGCTTCGTTTTTATGAATCGGCATTTTCATATTTAGCCATGAAATATGAAAATATTTATATATTAAATATGGATAATATATATTTATATATTAAATATATTAAATATCCATATATAATATATAAATATTATATATGGATATTTAATATATTTATATATTAAATATCCATATATAATATTTATATATTATATATGGATATTATAAATATGAAAATATTTATAATATCCATACAAATTTTCAATCCTAAATATTGATTGGAAGTGGGATTTTCAAGATTTTTTTCCCCTAAAACTTCAAAGTATATTGGAAATGATGTTTAAATGTACTTTTGATCCAGTTTTATCGGAAATTAAATCCAGGCTAGATAAATATTATGGCGTGTCTGCATCTTTGCTTAGAATAATTTAAAGTCGGTTTGATGGCGTTAGTTACGGCCGAATGAGTCAAAGTGACGCTGAACGTTTTGGTCACTCTTCTGAGGTCACTGCACTTTAAAAGTAACGAAAGCATCCATGATATGATGATGAAGGACAGAAGATTAAAACTGCGTGAGATTTCCGAGACTGTTTGACATCGCACCAGACCGTGGAAATCCTAATTTGCATGAGTATTTGGATGCGGAAAGGCTTTCGGCCAAATGGGTTGCGACATTTGCTAATTTAGTCGCTCACTTGCCAAATCAGTTAACTCCACAAAACGAAATGTCTAGAAAAGGGATAAAATGATATACATTGTTTTTTAAAATTCCTCTCCAAATAAAAATTCAAATAAACACTTTAAAATGTATTATCGCAGATGTAGCTTTTATCTGACGTCATTTAACCCTTTGAGCAGGGCCTTTTTATCGCATGGGCAAATCGGGACTTTGCCCAGGGCCCCCTGATGCTAGGGGGCCCCAAAATCCCCTTGGTGTATGCACCTAGTATTTCTAATAGTATGTATAGCCCATGGATAGTTCTTATCTTTATAAATGTTCGAAACGGGGGGCCCCAAATAACATCTGCCCAGGGGCCCCCAGCGTTCATAATCGGGCCCTGCCTTTGAGGGGCGCCGTTGCACAGTGCAAACGCCTAAATCTAGTCTTTTTTTTAACTTGCAGTCAATGTATTCCAAATAAATGAGCATAAATATGACTAGTACTGCCATCTGTTATCAATTTAAAGAAGTAGAAACAATTTGCAACCTTTTATTGGAAAAAATTTCAAGATTCTTCAGGTTAAAAAAAAGCGGGAAAAATATCTGCTCCGTGCAAACGATGGGGGTTATTGCCCTTGAAAGGGTTAAGATAGAATATCCTTGGAATCAACGTTATTATTATAACAATTTTTCACTTAACCGATTCGGCAAGTAAAAAAAAAAGTTTTAACATCCAATTCACACTTCCAATTGTTTTTTGACTATAAAAAAATTTAAATAATTATTTCATAATTCACGAGTACTTACTTCTGCAGCAGTTAGACTGTCACCGACTCCTTTATTTTACTTTTATGGGACGAAATAACAGTAAACGATGGATCGTTATCATCAAATACTTGATTCTGCGTTTGAAGTGCGTTATTGCAACGATTTACATTAGAGCATGAACTTAACTTGACTGGCCCCTGACAAAAGTTGCTTATTATCCAATTCCAAAAAGAAATATAAGTTGTCAAGTGTTGAGTATTGTTAATCCTCAGTATTTGAAATTTTATTATGAATGTAAAATGTTCGGAGTCCATCAAGTGCTTTGACACTAAAATTTCAAAAATTTCAAAAGGTGGACTTAAACGATTTGGCTTGGGAATGGTTCAATTATCGATCAAAAACGTGAACGACTGAACACTTTGAAGAACAATCTGGAGCTGTTTCTTTTAATTTAATAATGCCTATCAATTTCCGTGTTGCACTTATGACTCTTAAGTCCACTTTTTGAAATTTTTGAAATTTTAGTGTGAAAGCGCTTGTCGGACTCCTAACTTTTTACATTAGTAATAAATTTTCCATATAATAAGGCTGAACACCACTCGATGACAACATTTGGGGGGGGGGGCATTGAATAATAAGTCCCTTTTTTTAGAAGCTAATCCAGTTAAGTCTACTGCCTACGTTCGGAGCCAAATTTTTTTTAAAATTGGTTTTTTAAGGATTTTTTGATCTTTTATGGTAAATTAACATTTAAAAAAAAAAAAAAAAAACTTGCCTGTAAATACCATACTTTTTTATAAATTGGTCAATTTGAAGTAATTTTTAATGAAATTGAGCTAAAACGCCTATCACTCTGAACAAAATGCTAATGCTACTATTTTAATTTCCTTCTCACACATGATACATATAACAGTTATCTTCAAAATGACCTAAAATCTAAGAGAAATTTTAAAATGCAAAAATAATACAGACAATTTTATGTTCCAATATGAAAATTTTCCCCGATTCGTCATTCCTTTCCTTATAAAAACAGCCCCAAACAAAACACTATTTATTATACATCAATTATTGTGCGTCATCTCATTAACAATAGCATCTAAAACATTTCCTGAAAATTTTATCAAATTATATACATTATTATGTGAGATATCATGATAACGGTAGTGATTTGTGTTAAAAAACATAATTCTGAGAAAAACTCATTCAAAGTTGTGTGTCACTTCAATTTTGTAGCAGACGATGTTTTTAAAAATAGCTATAACTCTGCTTCTAATTAACGTAGAATGAAAATCAAAACGGTTTTGAAAAGAGAAAAGGTTGAATTACACGATTCTTGCAAAAAATAAAATTGACCAAAATAGTCAAAAAATGGCATTTTCAACGTAGGCAGTCACCTTAAGTCCACACTCTGATATAAATCGTTGTCATTCAAACTCAGGAGCAAGTACTGGATGATAACGGTCAATCATTTAGTGCTGTTTCATCACAAAAGAATTAAAATAAATGAGTTAGTGATAGTCTAACTGCAGCCGAAGTAAGTAGTTATGAATTATTAAACATTATTTCAATTTTTTTCTGTAGTAAAAAAATAATTAACAGTGAATTATATGTTATTACTTTCTTTCACTTTATAAATTGGTTGAGTCCATCAGTCACGCAGAAATTCTAATAATCATAACGATGACTCCTAGGATATTCTTATAGATTTTATATACCATCGGATAAAAGCTCCATATACAGTAATACATTCTGCAATGTTTATTTGAATTTATATTTCCAGAGGAAGTTTAAAAATCAGTATATATTATTTAATCTCTTTTCTCCACTTTTTGTTTTAAACGATTTGGCAAGCGAGCGGCCCATTTCAGGTTACAATCTATATATATAAAACAGTTCCGTAACTGACTCATTCATTCACTGACTGACTGACTGACTGACATACAACGCACAGACCAAACCGCTGGACCTAAAGGGCTGAAATTTTGCATGGCGATTCTTCTTATAGTGTAGGGGTGCACTAAGAAAGATTTTTCAAAAATTATTCTTACATTTTTTTAATTAAATTTTTAAGCTGTTTTTTAAACTTTTTTTACGTTTGCATTTAAAATAATACATTGAGGGTTATAAAATTTATATCACGAGAAAGATCCTAAAAATTCATTCAAAATGAAATTTTTTTCGAATTTTTACTTCCATTTCCTGATTTTTGGTGAATTTTTAAAGATTAATTTTTAGAATTTAATTTATTAAATGCCGATCACGTGATTTCTTTTTCTGGTACTTTCAATAAATTTATCGTCACGTGCATAACAACTAAATAGGCAAAAAGATTTTCTTGCTAATGGGGCAGACGATTGGACATTATTTTGTCTGTAAAAATATCCCTTACGATTTTTTTATAAATATATATTTTTTTCCCTACGTCAATTGTATATATTGATCGTCGTATTTATTATAAATATATATATATATATTTTTTTTTTGCATTAATTGCATACATTGACCGTTGTATTTAATTTGAATGTACTCCGTAGCGAAGTGCGGGTTTTCAGCTAGTATTTACATATACTTTTACTGTAACATTTACCAACACGCACCTCTTGCCTTGCCCTCCTAAAGGGAAGCATTCCCGGTGACTAACTCATGTTGCTAGACAGAGTATGTATTGTCATTCCTGGTAAAATGTGCGTGCAGAATGAACTGTCTGGAGATATTTAACTAGATCTAGGGGGCTTCTATTTTAAGACTGTGGTTGACATTTTACTCCGCGATTAAGACAATCTAAATGTTAAGAGTGCATTAGCAAATTCGCAGAAGAGAGAGAGCTTCTTCTGTTGTGGGTTGTATTGAATAAGGAAAACAGCGAGATAAATTGCGATATGAACTTTCCATTTTGATCTCATTGGCACATCCGAGAAAATGCTGAAAAATTATAATTCTTGAAGAATGATACGCTTGTTATCAGGTCATCCCATAAATAATGCGCTATTTTGGGATTTGGCTGAAATGAATGACGCAATATTGCGTCATCCTGGCAGATAGGCGAAATTCGTGCTTACTGCTGTATGGTCTGTTGTTTTCTTAGTATCGGAGTTAGATTAGTGCAGACGTGAGTTTGACTAAATTATTAACCCCTTATCATGAGGGAATCGAAACTTCATATCACACGTTTTACTGTGGGAGTTTTGTCAAGGCCACAACGTGACATCACCAGGAAATAAACTGCGCAGTGGCGTAGCAAAGGGGGGGGGGGGGCAAGGGGGGCTATCATGCCCCGGGCGCCACTCGCAGAGGGGCTCCAATGTAAGATCTATATATTATATTACTATATGTTTTCGAGGTGGATGCCAATATAAGGTCTATATATTATATTACTATATGTTTTTCAGGGGAGGGCCCCAATATAAGGTCTATATATTATATTACTATATGTTTTTCGGGGAGGGCGCCAATATAAGGTATATATATTATATTACTATATTATTTTGTGGGGGGCGCCAGTATAAGGTCTATATATTATATTACTATATGTTTTTAGGGGAGGGCACCAACATAAGGTCTATATATTATGTTACTATATGCTTTTCTGGGGGGAGTGCCAATATAAGGTCTATATATTAGATTACTATATGTTTTTCAGGGGAGGGCGCCAATATAAGGTCTATATATTATATTACTATATGTTTTTCGGGGAGGGCACCAACATAAGGTGTATTATTACTATATTATTTTGTGGGGGCGCCAATATAAGGTCTATATATTATATTACTATATGTTTTTAGGGGAGGACACCAACATAAGGTCTATATATTATGTTACTATATGCTTTTTTTGGGGGGGGAAGTGCCAATATAAGGTCTATATATTATGTTATTATATGTTTATCGGGGGCGCCAATATAGGGTCTATATATTACTATATGTTTTTCAGGGGGGGGGGGGGACCACAAAGGTATCGTGCCCCGGGCGCCAGTTATGCTCGCTACGCCACTGAAACTGCGCCAGATTTATGGTTTAGACACTAATGTCACTCACAAAACGCGAGTGACTCACTAAACAATGAGTGAAAAAGTCACTAATAAAACGGAGTGACTCACTAAACGTGAGTAACTCACTAAAAAATGACTCACTAAACGTGAGTCAAGCACACAGAGGGGGCTCCAGCGTTTTCGGTCTGTGAACTATAGCCTTGATGACAAACTGAGGCAATTTTTTTATTCAAAAATAAACTGATTTGACAGCATTACTTAGTATTTAGATCAAAGGTGCATAAAACCTAGGTTGCGCTTGGGGCCATATAAGTGCTTGATACGCCACTAAGTGGTATATTTAGTTCATTTATGAATTAACTTTTAGACTGTCATATAAAATACTTTCTTTTCAGTGAAGAAAGTATTCACTTAGGTATATCTCAAGAAATTTTACCTTTATTTGCTCTATTTTTAAACAAGGATGTTGAGGCTGTAGGCAATTTAATAACCTTAAAACCATGGATGCATGCATGTGTTTTGGAGCAAGCAAGGAAGACAGAGCATTGGCCTTTAACATACATTTATTTAATAAATCACAAAATTCAATCAAAGTGTAATTGCTACAAGCACAATATTCCCTTTCATATTAACATTTTACATACGAGAACTCAGAAGCAGAGGTAAACTATATGGTCAAAGTAATGATTTTTAGAGTCTATGGGGAGGCACTTACTACAGCTGAAGTATGCAGTGATGAAAGATGGCATCAACGACAGGGACCCAAAATCACGTCATATACAGGAACATCTTGGTGGGTTACTGGCACTTCTCCTAAACTCTCTATCATCTGAGCTCTAAGAAAAAAGGCTGAGATAAATCTGGACCTCCTCTCCTATTCCTTTCGTACTTGGAGGGGCTGTTGTCCGTTTACAGGGGGACCATTCTGGCCCGCCCCTCATTTTCATTGGGCAGTGGGCTGTTTTTCTCTCAGTAGTTCCTTCCCCAATTGGTTCCTTTATAGAGAATCTATGCTCACTTCTACCCAGACTTGGGTGTATATAATTTGAAGTGGCACTCTATTTGAATTTGAAGCAAACGCAGTTTATACATGAAACAATGTTTATTGAATTCGTTGCACATATAATTGGCTTTTACAGCAATAAGCATGCGTACTACTTGTACGGAATGTATAAACACAGCTTTCAAGAACAATATATTTTTATACTCACGAACAGTAAGTCAAACCAGCAGTACTGCCACGTAAACTTCTGGCCCGCTAAGCACTAGCGCAGGATAACACCTTTTCAACCTTAACAACCTCCCCTTTTTATTAATGACGCTGCGTGGTATTTATACTAAGCGCGTATGCCGAAATTAGCATATCTGAAGCAGCTTCTTTAATTCATTCATTCAAAAGTTCGATTCTTGTGAATCGAATCTTGTGTATACCTTACACTGGCCTCCCTCGAAAAAAAAAATTAGGTAACTGAGGTCTGAACGGCTTCAGTTAACTAATTGAAAACGCGTGCTGGTCTGACTTTTTACATAATGGGTGGTAAAGTCAAAAAAAACCTTCCACACGTTGTGTGGAGGAAAAACGCCACTACCATTTTACAAAACTAACCCCGAAGGGTCCAGGTGACACCATCAAACAGTGGATTTGCAGAGTTGCGGATACTGGGCTGGCCAACTGCTCCCTAAAAAACTTATTTTAATTTAAAGTGACAACACAATTGCACAGCATGACATTTCTTGACTGTTTGTATCTGCTCTTCCCCAATCATAATGCACGTGTGTTATGATTTGTGAAGTTAGTATGTTAGTTGTTTGTTATCTGTAGTTAGTATGTATTTTTTTTTCACTACATGTCCCCTTCAAAAATTTATAAAACAACAGTATGCCGATTTTTTTCAGTGGCTCACCCCTTCCCCTCAAAATGTTTACACAGTATATATAATGGGGAATTTCAAACCAATTTGGTTCGGTTTTATTAAAGGGTGGGAGTTAGAATAAGAAAGTTGATACAAGACTTGTTCCTCATGAATGCAGCAACTTCCTTGCACCAGTCTGTCCAATCCGTGGAACCTCTCTTGATGGTCGCAGTCCTAGTAAAGGGGTTCGTTGACCGTGTGGGCATCCTTCGTGCAGCAGGTCGTTGGTCCTGAGGCGCTGGTCCGGCTTGACGATGGACAGGAGGTCTCTTGGGAGGAGGCCAACCTTGCTGGGCGGCAGAAATCTTCCGTTTCCTGTACTTATGCAAAGGAACTTTAAAATTGTCATTCTTCCTTTTGATAACCTTGTGTACCTTATCAGCGACGCATTCATCCTTTGATGGAGTTTTTGTAGTGCACACTTTACCTTTCTTCGTACTTTTGCTTGTATCGGTATTAGATTTTAATGCAGATTCTATTTTGTCAAATTTATACGCCGCACCAACGTGTTTAGTTACTGGCTTTATCTCTCTACTTGTGTCATGTTTTTCAACAAACTGACTCTGTTTTTGGTATTTGTGCTTATACGACTTCTTGTTTACCGCCTTAATTACTTCAGTATTAGCAGTTTTAATGCTGGAACCTGAAGGCGCTTTTTCACGTTTTTTAACCCCCTTAACTTTAGTTTTATCCTCTTTTGACGAAAAAGTCTCTTTGAAACTTGCGACATCAGAATCGTTATCATTTATATTCGTTAACACTGCTTCAGTTTTAGGAAGATTAAGCTTTTCGTACTGGTGCGTTTTAATACAACCTACGTCTATAACTTCCGAAGCATCAGCTAAACTACTTACAGTATAACTCTGTGTCAACTTTTCATCTTGATTCTCAGTCTGGTTTTCATGTACTTTATTTAAAACCATATTATCAACCTGGCCTACAGCATCCTCATTCGGATGGAAACTTGAAATAATATCATCATTACCTAGCGAGTTCCTACTATCGTTTAAAGAATTTTTATTGTCGTCAACTAATAAGTATTCACTAACTTCCGTAACGCATACTTCGTCATCTACTAAATTTCCTTCATTAACAGATGTGTGAATATCATCTAAAATATCAGGTATAGCATCAATAATATCAGGTATAGCATTAATAGAAGTGTCAGATGATTTATTTTCTAAACCACTAGCATTAGTATCGGCACTATTTTCAGAAATTTGTACTGGAATTACCTCATCATTCCAGCTAGACTCACTTTCTTTATAAGCCACAAAAATACCCTGACTTTCACTATTCTCAAAATAATGATTACTACTCGGACAAAATAATACATTTGACCACACAGTTTCAACAGGTTGAACCATATCATGTGAATCAACTTGCCAGTGCAAGTAAGGTGCTTCCATATTATTTACTTTAAGAGCACTAATTTCATTATAACGCCGTGCGCTTCTATTATTTTGCCTGCGGTACTGCTTACGCTGCTGGTTTGAAACTCGCGAAAAATTTTGGCGCGGTTGTATAAAACTTCTCGTACCTGAATGACGGTACGGGATAGCGAAGAAATGCCTATTGTCATGTTTAGCTAACGCTTGAAGGAGGGTAACCTTGCTTGTAATTGTTTGATTATCTAAAAAATCTTGAACACTTGGCTTCAAACGTTGGATAACTATTTTTAAGATTACCGCTTCCGTTACCCCTTCTAAATATTCCTCACACTTGGAAATCTTTTCTGTAGCAAAATCTAACGCAGACTGACCTTCACGTTGCCTTAGCGAATAAATTTCCGCTTCAATTTCACTTTGATTAAAGGTCTTTGGAAAAACGCTAAGAAACTGTTGCTTGAATGACAAATAGTCAAAAATCAGATTACTGCTTTGCATGCATGTGTACCACTGAAATGCACTACCTCTTAAAGCGGCTAGAGCAATTTTAAGTTTATCCCCCTCTGGGGTGCATTGTTGCTGAAAGTAATGCTCAATTTTCTTTAGGAATTGGCTTGAGGGGCCGCCATTGAATGTGGCTTCGAATGGCGCAATTTGCTGAACCA
>OU015502.1:144713259-144725248 GCA_907164885.2 Dolomedes plantarius
AGGGCTTCATTTGCAAGTGCAGGGTAATCAGATCTGAGAAATAACCAAAAGTTTGAGTTCATTTTTGTTGAATTGTAGTTTCAAAGACGTATCGCATGATAATTCCACGAGAAACACTTGTTCAAGAATAGATTATTAATATCAAAATTGCTGTAGTCCGCGGACCCCCAGGAGTCCGCGGACCACAGTTTAATAATCTATGATCTAAGAGAAACCAAATTACTGATTATTTAAAAATATTAAATAAATATTAATATTCCTTGATAATATATTCCTTTCTCAATATTATAATTCTAAAATAATGTATCGTATTTTTTAGAATTATAATATTATGCGTCTTCACAAAAGGCTTCCCGGGCCGTAGAGTGAGCAGGCCTGCTCCGAACAAATTGCTATCAAAAAGAGAAGCTGTTGTGGCAACGGCGGCTTTGTTATGATTCCGCCCCATCTAAACGTTTTTATCTGCCAAACAAGTCCTCAGAGCTTCGGTAAACCACTTACAGATGAAGTGTTTGTAATCATCTGTCAGCATCAGTGCTGTTGGAAAGTGTCTCAGCTTCTTGGAGGAGGTTTTTTTTTCAAACAAAAAATCAAGCTTGTTTGCGAATCCTTGTGAAAGGTTCCCATAAGCGTCTCAGAGATTAAACTTCCTAATATCTCTTCATCTAAAAGAACAGCGCATGCTTATAAAAATTACATTGACGATTAAAAACAAAATGGGTAACATTGAAATAATGAAAATATTAACTCCGTGCTGTGTATTAAATAACGCGGAACTGAATTTCTGAATATTGTTTTTACTTATAATGATATGATTAATGTAAGGATTGTATTGATTGATAAAAATAAAAAAAGATAAATTTGAATACAGAAAATATTACTTCCTCAGGGTACTATAAAGCAATACGGAAATATTTGCTGCATTTCTGAATGTTTTTCCTGTTTGCGATGATATTATGATATACGATAATTTTCTTCTTTATTTTACACCAGTTCAATTAAAAGGGAAGTATTAAAAAATTACTCAGATTTTAATTGAGGTTACTGATAAAATAATGTTTACAACTTAAAAAGACTGTTCAGTTCACAATAAAATATATCCAGGATCCGATTCAGGAAATTTTTGACTACATGCTGGGTGGAAGTGCCTATTATGTAGTCAATTATTAACATTAAAATTTAACAGATTCGTTTAAAATTACCCAGGTTCGTTTTACCCAGCGTGTAAACTCTGTAAAAAAAAAAAAGAGACACAACTAAACGTTTTAAATAATGAGAGGACTATAATTATAATTAAATAACTTAAATTTATTTGTATATAAGTTTCACTAAATTCTATACATAATCATTTGATACATTTTAAACACACACAAACTATTATAAACACTTGCATAAAATGAATAGAATTCGTGATATTCTTTAAATAATGAATTAGTGGGTCCTCGCCTAATATCGGAATCATTTATGTAATACTAGCGGCCCGTCCCGACTTTGTCCGGGTTGAACAAAATATTATACCAATAGATTTCCAGTTGATAGCCAATAAATTGTAAATCTTTTTTTACCTTAAAAATAACCTTAATAATACCTTAAATTAATATTACGTTAGTTAATAATTAAAGTTAATTTTTTAAAAGAAAAAGGCGTGCCGGAGAAAGGCTAGATTCGAACTGCTAACGTCAGAACAGAAGCCTACCGCGATAGCACCACGCTAAAGATCGTTGGAATCTTCGACACAAAAAGCGGTAGAGGACAGTAGCGGTAACAATGGAGATTGTTAGGATTAAGCCCCTAACTTTATTTCTACTGATCAGATATACATAATATATAGCATATGTCCATCTGGAGTAATGTACCTTTCAAACAGTGAAAGAATTTTTCAAATAGGTGCAGTGGTTCTGGAGATTACCCTCCACGTACAAAATCGCTCTCTCTCTCTTTATATATAAGTATAGATTAAATTTAAATTATTTTAAAATTCAAGTATTGTCGTTCAACAGAAAAGTAATGACTGACTTACCCAAAATCAGCTTTGCTAAAAGGAGCTGGCATCGCGCTCTCTAACATAGTCGCAGGGTGGCCTCGAGAGCACCACCACAGAGCGATTAATCGGGCCCGTAGGCCCCCCCCCCCAGCTCTCTGCAATCTAATCTCTCTCTATAAAAATCGCCCACTCTCCTCTTTTTTTCCTTCTTTTTATTACCTAACTAAATCTAACCTTCTACGCAAATTTCTAACTTCCAATGAGAATACTTTCCTTACTTCTAAGAAACGCCCCACTCTCCAAACTCAAACTCTAATGGCTACAACTTATTCTTTATTAAATTCACAAACCTCATTGGGTTTCTACATTCTCACATGTTTTCTGCATCTCGTTCCTTTCCTTCATTTTTCTTTATATTTTATTTTTTATACCACCTGGTCAGTCTAAACATTTCTCTTTACTGTTGCGCAAATTCCAATATAATCATTACAATTCTTATGGTGCATATACATTGGTGCAGAGTTCTCTGCATGTGCCAGTGATTTATGTTCACTCTGTACTCTGTATATGCGTGGATCGCCTCCTCTGGCGGTCCGGATACATAGCATCAAAGAAAGGGCGGTCAAATGGTGACAGTGGGGGCGGGGGACACTAGATCAAGAAACACGAGGGACCTTGGGGGCTTGAATGGGGGGGGGGTTCTAACTGGGGGAATATCTGGAAGACACGTGTTCATTCACATCGCTTTGGACGGGTAGGGTTACCGTGACTAATGTGATGACAGGAGTCGGGGGTCTGCATGCAGAGAACTCTGCACCAATGTATATGCACCATTACATTGCTGCAGTCACATACATCTAGACAATTCTACAGTACGCAGCCCCTGACACCTGTTGACACATTTGGGGGTCGATTAGTCACGGTCCTCCCCCCAAGGTCCCTTAAATCTCTTTGATGATCTGTGAAAAGCCGACTGAGGGCAGGATCGCTGCAGAGAAGCTCTGCAGAGCGCACCCCATAAATCACTCGTTTTCCCCTTGAATACTGTGCAGTGCAGATGTTTGTGGCCGCCTTATTAGAGGCTTTCGGCTGACCCCTCGTCTAAAATCTGTTTTCATTCCCGCCGGTTACTTATTCAAAGGAAACCGCTGCTATTCTCCAATGTTTTTCCCCTCTTCACTATAAATATTTTATTTCCTAAACACTTCCCCTTTTCATGACTATAAAATACCCCTTTCTCGTATTAACCCCCACAACCGGCTTATTCTCTAACCTTCCTCTCCGTGTACAATTTTATGGTTGAGACTCCCTTTAACTTATTTCTTAACCTTTTCAAAACGTTTTACAATGTATAAAGCAATCTTAAGATGGCTCCTACCCTGCATCACAATTTCTCCAGCTGCTAAATATTGCCGAGAAACCCTTGCTAGGTTTGAAGAGCCAGCATATAGGCCCAACTCGGGATGCCCCCCCCCCCCCCCTAACACTGATGTGGGCGCAAAATTTTCAAAATTGACACACAAAAAGAAATAATCATGAATCATTGTGAAAGTACTATTTTACCAAGAATTGGCTATTTGAAGCGTAGAAGCCTAGAACATTATCAAATAACAAAAAGTATTATAACATATTAACTTCATCATTAAAACACCAATACAATGCAACCAGAAAAACTTATTAATCCCTTATATACACTACTGCATACATATGATGAACTATACATATGATGAACCAATCAATAAAAATTGAAAGGATATACAAAAAAAATTGCTATTAAAAAAGGTAAAATTAAAAAACAATTTAAATTGGGATTTTTTTTCTTTCTTTTCTTTTAAAATAAATTTTTTTTTTTTGGGGGGGGCCCAATATTCAGGGGCCCTAGGCCCGGGCCTAATGGAAAATCAGAGCCTGAATATATCCCAATTCTGTTGTTAACCCATCTCAAATCCTAATTTTGAACAAAATCTTACTTTCCGTCGCTAATTATTTATCAGTGTATGAATGTTTTGAGCAAAAAATGCAAAAAATAAAATAAAATTTAAATAAATAAATAAATAAAATAAATAAATAAATAAATAAAATAAATAAATGTTAATTTTAAAAAAGCTTATGGTATGTTTAGCCTTCGTGTAGCAATATCCAAAAGTAAAACCGCACCAGAAGGTATGATATCTCATTCAGCTAAACTGAATTCAACTGTGAAAACTGAACACTGATCGCACATAACAACCTGTTATAAAATTTATATTATGGTATGTTTAGCATTTGTGTAGCAAAATCCAAAAGTAAAACCACCCCACCCGAAGGTAGGAAATCTCATTCAGCTAAACTTAATTTAACTGAGAAAACGCAAGACTTAGCAACCTGCAATTCAGCAAAAACCCGCGTTCGAATTACTGTACGGTAAACTGATGTGTTAGCAATTACTCATTAGGAGTATAGGCCTATTCACACTGCATCCGCATCGTTACGTTATTACGTTGCCTCCGAGATTGTTTACATGAGGTCTGATTGGGTTGACATATCACGTGGTCAACGAATTCAGCTCTGGGACTGGTTAAAATGTTTCAAACTGACGCCACGTAACGCTCTGGATTCAGAGGGAGCAAGCCCTAATAGCGCATATAGATTGGTGCAGAGTTCTCTTCCTCCAGACCCCCGACTCCTGTCATCACATTAGTCACGGTAACATTAGATACGGTATTTAGAACCACCCCCATTCCCGCCTGCAAGGTTTCTTTTATAGCGCATATAGATTGGTGCAGAGTTCTCTGCCCGACTCCTGTCATCACATTAGTCACGGTAACATTAGACACGGTATTTAGAACCACCTCCATTCCCGCCCGCAAGGTTTCTTTGATGTGGTGTCTCCCCCGACCCCGCTCGACACCATTTGACCCGCTGACCCCTCATTCTTTCTTTGATGGACCGCCAGAGGAGGCGATCCACGCATAGTACAGAGTACAGAGTGACATAAATCACTGGATTCCCCAAGGCACAGGCAGAGAACTCTGCACCAATGTATATGCACCATTAGACTAGTTTAGAAACCCCTTCACTTAGTAAAAGACCTCAATACTCGAAACACTATCATAGCTTTAAGGGGGGTCCAGGACACAAAATTCTTCAAATTTTCGAGAGAAAAAATGCATTGCATTAAAAAATTATCTTTTTCTCTTAAAATGACGTTTAAATCATATTTCTATCTTAATTAAAACAGGATATTAATTTTTTGTTTTGCAACATTCTAATAGCAACCAGTCCATGTTTAAACCTTTAAATGCGTTTTTCTGCATGATGGGTTTTTTCAACATTCCTCGTCTTTAAATTGTTATAAGTCAAGAACCGTTAAAGATGAATGATTTAAACATGTCTTTTTCAATTATTTTACTTTAATTTTGAGTCAGCAAATTAGAAAAATATATTTTTGAAAATATGTTTTTTTAAAAATGAGTTACATTTTCTTTAATTTTTACTCTAAATATTTTTAAGAAATTTTAAATTAATGTTTAAAAAAATGCTGAATCAAAATTAAAATTTATATATTTCTGTTTAATTAAATCAAAAAATTTTGAAATACGACAAATAATATTTCGTGCTATAGCGATTTTAAATTACCCCACTTTTTAAAAAAAATTTAAATTTAAATTTTTTTAAACTTTATGAGAAGTTTTATGATGTGATTTTGCTTGCAAATCATATGGTTAACTATCACAAATAATTCAAAATTTTAACTCAATGGTGACTGCTTACGTTCGGAGCCAATTTTTTTTTAAAATTGTTTTTTTAAGGATTTTTTGGACTTTTATGGTAAAATAGCATTTAAAAATAAAAAAATTTAAAAAAACTTGCCTGTAAATACCATACCTTTTTATAAATTGGTCAATTTGAAGTAATTTTTAATGAAATTGAGCTAAAATGCCTATCACTCTGCGCAAAATGCTAATGCTACTATTTTAATTTCCTTCTTACACGTGATACATATAACAGTTATCTTCAAAATGACCTATAATCTAAGAGAAAGTTAAAAATGCAAAAATAATACGGACAATTTTATGTTCCAATATGAAAATTTTCCCCAATTCGTCATTCTTTTCCTTATAAAAACAGCCCCAAACAAAAAACTATTTATTATACATCAATTATTGTGCGTCATCTCATTAACAATAGCATCTAAAACATTTCCTGAAAATTTTATCAAATTATACGCATTATTATGTGAAATATCATGATAACGGTAGAGATTTGTGCTAAAAAACATAATTCTGAGAAAAACGCATTCAAAGTTGTTTGTCACTTCAATTTTGCAGCAGACGATGTTTTTTAAAATAGATATAACTCTGCTTCTAATTGATGTAGAATGAAAATCAAAACGGTTTTGAAAAGAGAAAAGATTGAATTACACGATTCCTGCAAAATATAAAATGGCAAAAAATGGCATTTTCAACGTAGGCAGTCAGCTAAAACGGCACTTACACCTTAATGTAGAAGTTGGTCGTGAACTCGCAAGAGTACCTCGCCAATCACGCCAAATATTTTTTACAAAATAATTTGCCCTAAAGAGTTTAAATACACCGATTTCGCTCAAATCCTGTATTCTATTTGTTCTTTAAAGGGGTGTCATTTTCTAATAGCTGTTGATCTATTACAATTAGATATAAACACGTGTTGTAAAACTTTCATTTAACCGAGAAGGAAATTAGGGATGGACCTAAACAAACCTTATACCAATAACTCATTTAAATTATTTGCCGTTCGGTTTAACAGGAAAAATTATGTTTCCTGAAGTAAAATTATTTCAGCTAATCATTATACTGCTAGATATATCCTGTTGGCTCTAGTGCAGATATTGTGCATTACAGGCAGTTTGTTTTCATAAATACTAGTTTACTTATTAAAAATAAATAGAAAAGAAATATATACGGCGTATTTAATAGTAGTATTTTTATTACCTTTCATTACATTTTTCTGATTTGCATTTTTTATTAGGTCTTTTGTTGGGGTTGAGTAGCTTCGTCTAGGCCAGATAGGGGCACGTTAAATCCATAGACTAGAAGTTAGAGAGGGTGAGAGAGGGTTCGAGTCCCTAGATGTCAGCCCTTGGGAAGCATTGAACATTTCGATGTATATACAGGTGGTTATAAAAATAATGGAAACACTTAGGAAAAAACATGAATTTCTTTATTAATATGGCATTTAACCCTTTGAGGGGCGCCGTTTGCACATTGCAAACGCCTAAATCTAATCTCTTTTTTTCACTTGTATTCAATGTATTCCAGTTAAATGAGCAGAAACATGTCTAGTGCTGCCATCTGTTATCAGTTTAAAGAAGTAAAAACATTTTGCAACCTTTAATTGGAAAATTTTTAAAGATCTTTTAGGTTAAAAATTATCAAGAAAAAAATCTGCACCGTGCAAACGGTGGAGGTTGTTACCCTTGAAAGGGTTAATGCCACCTGGATTCACTGAGAAAGTTAATTATGCAAGTCATGAATAGTGGTTAAGGGAATATTATACCATTCTTTATGGATAAATCGTCAATGTTCCCGTAGAGATTCTATTGCTGGATATTGATTCCTGTCTCTTTTTCCTAAAACAGACCACAGCAGTTCGATGATATTGAGGCTTAGGAACTGTGCGGGTCAGATAAGGTGTTCGACTTTGTCTTTATGTTCCTCAAACAACGACTTGACACGTCTAGCTGTATGGATCGGAGCACTATCATCATGGAGAACGCCATCTCCTGCAGGAAACAATTTTTGCACCATAGGATGGATCTGGTCGGCTAAAAGTTCGACATAGTCCTTCCCAGTCAATCCCCCTTGCAGGGTTACAATAGATCCCTTTTGAAAACCATGAGATGGCCGCCGAAACCCTAAGAAATTTCCTCTCCATGTTTGACAGCTGGCATGAGACAAGCATGATAATGCGCTTGTGTAGGTGCTCTTCAGACATGCGCACGTCCTGTTGCAGGGAACAAAGTGAACAATGATTCGTCTAACCAAATGTCATATTTCAGCGTATCACTCGATCAGGATTTGTGCTCTTGGCACCACTGTAGAGGATGGTTTTTTTCACACCTGTTACAAGTGGCTTGGGAAATACTACTCTGCAGTAAATGTTTTGTTTTTGAAGTTTTCTCTTACTTGAAATGACTGGTACTGGAGCCTGCAGATTCAGATGGAGCTCTACGGTCACTTTGGCTGCAGTTATCTTCTTTTTTGATGTCACAGTCCACTTCAACACCCGTTAGTCTCTTTCACTTAGCTTTCCCTTTCGTCCTCTATTCTGTTTCACAGAGGATGTCTTTACGCGAAATCTGTATGCTATCCTGACTTCCGATATCATAGCTCGGTAAAGACCCAAACCCATCGGGGTGGTTGTAACAGATACTCCAATTAAACGTAAACGCACTTCAACCATTTGCCCTTCTGCACTGTCTACAAGGTTTGACATCTTACGCTATCCCAAAAAGAGCCTGATGCCCATAGTTTCATTACTGCTACTTTAGAGTAGAATAATGTATACACTATATTCTATAAAAAAATTTTGGTCCCTAAACTTGTTTTTTAAGGAATACGAAGCACTTCCATATACACCACTAATATTAATGCTTTTCCATTATTTTGATAACCACCTGTATATATATATATATATATATATATACACTGAAGTGCCACTGAATTAGGGATACCTACCTAGTAACGAGTTGGGCCTCCTCTGGCCTTCATAACGGCTGCCACACGACGAGGCATAGATTCAACAAGTTTCTGGAAACGTTCCACGGGAATGGCTTGCCAAATATTGGCTAAAGCTGTCCATAATCCAGTAAGGTTCTTTGGTGCTCTGTGATGACCTTTCACGCCTTGTTCCAAAACATCCCAAAGATGCTCAATAGGATTTAAGTTTGGGCTTCTAGGTGGCCAATTCATGACAGAGAAGTCAGAGGAATGCTCATCCAACCAGCCAGTAGCCAACCGGGACTTGTGAGAGGTACAGTTGTCTTGCTGGAAAACTCCATTACCGTGCGGATAACAGAACAGAATAAACGGATGGAGGTGATCACCCAGCAACTCTACGTACCGAATTGCATTGAGGGAGGTTGGTACACGCACCAAAGATCCCAAACTGTGCCACGAAAAAACACCCCAGACCATGAATTCAGCCACCATGCCCTTGTACAGTTCCAGCCAGGCATGCAGGATCCATTGCTTCATGAGCCTGACGCCATATTCTCAGCCTCCCGTCGGCGTTAAGTAGTCGGAATCGAGACTCGTCACTCCATCCTACTCGTTTCCAGTCCTCTACACTCCAGTCTCTGTGCTCTCTTGCCCAGGCAAGACGTGCAGCCCGATGGCGAGTATAAAGCAATGGTACTATCGTAGGTCGACGGCTCCCGAAACCCATACGGTGAAGCGAGCGTTGCACAGTCCGTTTACTGACTGGCACCGTCATTAAACTGGGTGGTAATTTGAGCTAATGTTTGGCTTCGCTGGCTACGTACAATACGCCTGAGCCGTCTCTCACCACGCACTGTCAAGGCTAATTGTCCTTTGCAGCTTTGCCCTATCGCTAGTTTTTTTTCCACCATCCATGTATTCTTGGTATACTCTTGACACTGTCGACCTTGAAAATCCTAGCTGTCTGACGATTTCGGAAATTGAATGGCCTATGCGTCGCGCACCTACGATTTGTCCGCGGTCGAAGGCGTCTAAATCAGGCAGTTTACCCATACTGGCAATTCCAACAACTATTTCAGAACAACCACAGTACGTGCTATATATGCAGTTACCACAACGCCCTCACTTGCGCATATATGATGAGCAGCGCTACACAATTTGCATAGGCTTTGCTATCCCTAATTCAGTGGCACTTCAGTGTGTATATATATATATATATATATATATATATATATATATGTGTGTGTGTGTGTGTGTGTGTGTGTGTGTATTCATATATTCATATATATACATAAATAATGCTTTTAATAATGCTTTTAAATCATATTCAACCCTTTCAGTCCCAAAAGTTTATTACTCATTCTAGAAATACGAAATTCCTGAAATGTACTCATTTTATGTCCAGTATAAAGGAACAGAGAGACAGAAAAATTTAATTTATTAACCAAAATTTTAAATGATTCCAAATGGCATCATTGGGAACTAAGTAGTGCATGTGTTAAACATAGTGTTGATGCCATTTGGAATCATTGGTAGTTGATGCTAGGTGGAAAAATGTAAATATTTTAATATATTTTTTATCTATACATGTATCTGAAGCAAATAACATATTTTAATGAATAAATAATATATTTTAATGAATTTTAATAATGTATTTTAATGATATATTTTAATTTATTTTACATGAAATTTTTAAAACAATTGTTGATTTTGTTAAGACAAAGTGATACATTGCATTTTTCACACATTATTCTGTGCACGATTTGATACACAATTTGCATCTTCTTTTTCCTTCTACATGAAGAGGCCAATGGCCTAAATTGTCAAATCTGACATCAGCAATGGGATTTGCATATCCATTAGGCCTAAACATCAACAATGTGTGATTTTTTTTACATCAATAAAGCTTTTTGAAGCAAAAGGTCCAGAATCTTTCAGTTTTTTCTCACCTTTAGAGAATGGAAAGCCATTTTTCGAATTTTTGGGAATTCTATTTTCCCGAACAGTTCCTGCCATCAGTAGGTTGCAAGCCTGAAGTTGCACTGCTAGGTTGTAAGATGCGAACCAATTGTCAACAAAAAGTTTATGATTCTTATTTTGTGGTACTGTCTCTGCCAAGCGTATTACAACATCCCCACTTATCCTAAGCTTTGTTTTGTCAGCTAATTTTGAAGCAAATCAGTAGAAGTACAATTATTATATATATAATAGCCGTTGTCTCTGTATGACACTTCCGGGCTGTATTCATCTTTCAATTGAAGCCCTCGGTAAACAAACAGCCGGTTAGGCTTAATTTCAATTTCAGATGTGGATCAGAATTTTTTCTTACCTAAAAACTAATATCTTCTCCATCAAATTACGTTTGTTCAGCAGAATTTTCTATAAAGCATTCAGAACTAAAAAAAAATTGGATGCTTTTAGCTGTATATTTAACAGTTTTTAAAAATCTGTTTACTTTTTCGATGAATTCTGAAAGTAAACAAATTTGAATGTGAATGAATCAAGTAGCTCAAGTATTCATATCGCGTAGTGAGCTTTAAAAACTGGATGGCAGTGTACTACTCCAATCGCACGAAAAACTAAATAAATAAAAAATAATGAAAGTGTTTGCTTTTACAAGGAGTGGATTAAAGGCAATATCGTTAGATAATTCGGGATATTTTTTAACTTTCATATACTTTTTCCATTATGACGTCATTATTAGTATATGGACGTCAAATAACGGGTTGCCTTCCAGTATTCAAATAATACATTTAAAGTATTCAAATTTTTGCATAACCATGTGCCACAACCACTAGTAATCGTAAATAACATTTAGAGGTAATGAGTTTCACACCCCAGTGATTCCATTTGGAATCACTAGTTTTTGGAAAAATAAACAGCAAAAATTTCGGATAATTTGTTTGAAAAATTGCCAAAATATGTTTTTTACACATATTCAAAAATGATAAGAGACTAATTTAAACATTCTTATTTTTTTAGTTACATCTAAAATGAAAATGAGTTTAACTTGTTTTTAGATTTCAGCGGACATTCAAAACATTAAATATTTCTTCTTTACTGGGATTCTTGAATAGCAAAATGCACAATATTTAAATAAAATTTATTTGATATCACTGACAATTCTGGCGGCTGGGAAAAAAATTATGAAATCACTAGAAGGTAACCCGTCATTTGACGTCATAACACTAATAATGACGTCATAATGGAAAAAGTATATGAAAGTAAAAAAATATCCCGAATTATCTAACAATATTGATTTAATCCACCCCTGGTAAAAGCAACCGCTTTCTTATTTTTATTATTTAGTTTTTTCCTGCGATTG
>OU015502.1:144725748-144728248 GCA_907164885.2 Dolomedes plantarius
ATTTCTCTGAATACAGAAATTCAAATAAACATTGTACAGTGGTTTTTTGCAGATGGAGCTTTTATGTGACGTCGTATAAAATCTACAAGATAGAATATCCTTGGAGTCATAGTTATTATTATAACAGTTTTTGCTGGACTTAATCCATTTGGCAAGTGGAAAAAAAAAGTAATAACATCCAATTCAGTCTTCAAATTTTTCACTAAAGTAAAAAAATTGAAATAATTGTTTACTAATTCCCAAGTACGTAGCGTTCTTTTAACTTTTTCTTTTTTTTTTTTGGGGGGGGGGGGAGGACACGAATTGAATTCAATTAGTGCCCTCCTTAGCGCACTGACTCCTTAAAATATGAAATATTATGATTTTTTGAAAATTAAATAACAATAGAATTGATGTTTGAGTAGCATTCAAAAGTTATACAATGAGAAAAATAAATATAATATAAATAAAATGAGAAAAAAATATAGCATCGAATTTTTGTTATGGGTAATATCATTGTTAAAGACTATGTTTAGGCTAAAGACATAATCGGAATCTTCAGTTTCACAGTTTGAAAAAGCGGGATAAAACCAACTTTTTAAAAAGTTTTCTACAATTTCTGATTTTAACTGAACTTCTATTAACCTTTAGCTTACGGGGCCCATTTTTCCGATTCCCTCTTTAGAACGGGAAATTTCATACCTCTTTGTAAGAACGGACATTAAGGGGTTTATATATATATATATATATATATATATATATATATATATATATATATATATAATATATATATATATATATATATATATATATTTATATATATATATTTTTGTATATATGTATATATATATATATATATATGTATATATATATATATATATATGTATATATTATATATGTATATATATATTTATATATATATATATATGTATATATATATTTATATATATATATGTATATATTATATATTATATATATATATATATTATATATTATATATATATATATATATATATATATATATATATATATATATGTATATATATGTATATATATATATATATATATATATATATATATGTATATATGTATATATTATATATATATATATATATATATATATATATATGTATATATATATATATATATATATATATATATATATATACATATATATATGTATATATATATATATATATATGCATATAAATATATTCATTCTTGGGCCCGTATTCTTGGGATACATGCTATCCCACCCCCGTAAGGAAAAGGTTAATTTATTTTTAATTTATTTCAAGTTAAGTTGAGGGGAAGCACGTGCTTGGGGGGGGGCACGTGCTCCCCGTGCCCCCCCCCCCCTCGACGCTACGCCTATGGTTAGACTGTAATACCTGCCACCTTTATTCTACTTTTTTTGGGATGAAACAAAACAAAACGATTAACCGTTATCCTCCATTACTTTCCTCTGCATTTGAATTGCAGTAAGTACAGGGGTCTATCAAGTGCTTTTATACTGAAATTTGAAAAAAAAAAAATAATAAGTGGTGTTAATCGATTTGGCTTGGGAATGGCTTATATAATAATCATAATATACCTTGGCACCTTTCCGTTTATTCTATAGTGTAAGGGATCGTTCTACAGGGATATAGAATTGCGATTCTTAAAACCATGATATACACTTGTCCAGTGACCACAGTATTCCCCGAGTTAAACCACCTTACAATATGTGAACTCCTAAGTGTTCACCTGAAGTGCCCTAAATTTGATCAAGGCAATAAGATCGTCCCCATTTGTGGAAAATCTAATAACAATCATTCCACCTCTGAACATCTTCTTTCTTGTTTGGGGCTAAAAAGGAGGATTTGATTCAGACTCCCCTCCTTGTCTTGGATTTTTTAAATGTTTTTGGTCTCATGGATTTGGTCTAGCCTATAGGATTAGTAACAACATATCATATAGGATCAACTAATCCTATCATATGGGATTAGTAACAACAACAATCTATGGGACAAATTGGATAGAGGAGATTGGCAGTGGCTGAACGAAGAGGAAATTTTAAGGTTATCGTCTCCAGAATCTTAAATGGTGAGTTGAAAAATAAAGCAATTTCAAGTGTTTTTTTTCATTTCCCCTTCAAAGTGGGGATTTTCATCCACCCTGTCTAAAGCGGTAAAATATACCCCAAAAAAAGATTTTGGCTGTATTTTTATCATCAGCTTCATGCAACCTGATGGCTTACCACAATATCACCTTTTAACCCTTTCAGGGGCAAAAACCTCCACCGTTTTCACGGTGCAGATTTTTTTCCCCGATTTATTTTAATATAAAGAATCTTGAAATTTTTTAAAATTAAAGGTTGCAAAATGTTTTTACTTCTTTAAACTGATAACAGATGGCAGTACTAACCATTTTTCTGCTCATTTAACCGGAATACATTGAATGCAAGTGAAAAAAAAGACTAGTTTTGGCGTTTGCACTGTGCAAACGGTGCCCCTCAAAGGGTTAAATACTTTTGAAGTCC
>OU015502.1:144733248-144778248 GCA_907164885.2 Dolomedes plantarius
GATTGTGGTCCATGCCAGGGCTGGAGGTTGATCCCGGGGAGCGTGTCGGATCGCTCATGAAGAACGGAGCGTGAAGGGCTCGGCCGACCCTGCTTTAATTGCCAGTCCGAATACCGGAAGTGCGGATCCTTCATGCACAATAAGATGGCACGGCCGCAACAGCGAACGCTGTGTGTCTGCAGTGATTGGAAAATCTCGCAAGTCGTTAACTGCACCCCTTAAAGGCTCGGCAGGGATATCGCAGAGTTCTTGTATTCCATGAATGGAGTGTCTTTGTTCCTACCGGGGGTCTTCGAACGCGCCACAAACGAGAAAGAGGCTGCGATATCTGATCGTGTCGTCGGAACCCCCTCTCCACTGGTTTGCTATTTAAGGTGTCTCGATTTTTCAGCGGTGTCAAAAAACAACGCACCGTTAGAAATCGTTGGTGGCCTCTCAGGAAATATAAATCTTTTCCAGATGCCTCTCTCTCTAAATGAAACAGAAGTCCGTTTCACACCATTTGCTGGCCATCAATAGCATATACAAGAACGTTGCTCCCCTTTCAAGAAAACATATCCTCTTACCAGAAAATTTCTACCAGAGCTAAAATAAGCTAAAGCATCTACTCTTACCGCGTTATGTTTTATGTGTGTACTAGCTGAAAACCCGCGCTTCGCTACGGAGTACATTCAAATTAAATACAACGGTCAAGCTATGCAATTTATGCCAAAAAATAAATATATATATTTATAATAAATGCGATGATCAATGTATACAATTGATGTAAACTATATATCTATTTATATATATATATATTTATAAAAAAATCGTAAGGGATATGCATTTTTTTGGATAATATC
This sequence comes from Dolomedes plantarius, assembly GCA_907164885.2. Lineage (NCBI taxonomy): Eukaryota > Metazoa > Arthropoda > Arachnida > Araneae > Dolomedidae > Dolomedes > Dolomedes plantarius. Next base: position 144,734,091 of record OU015502.1, read on the forward strand.
CAATCGTCTGCTGCATTAGAAAGAGAAAAAAAAAATTTTTTTTTGTCTATTTAGTTGTTACGCACGTGACGATAAATTTATTGAAAATACCAGAAAAAGAAATCACGTGATCGGCATTTAATAAATTAAATTCTAAAAATGAATCTTTAAAAATTCACCAAAAATCAGAAAATCGAGGTAAAGGTTCGAAAAAAATTTCATTTTGAAGGAATTTTTACGATCTTTCTCGTGATATAAATTTTATAACCCTCAATGTATCATTTTAAATGCAAACGTAAAAAACGTTTAAAAAACAGCTTAAAAATTTAATTTAAACAAATCTAAGAAGAATTTTTGAAAAATCTTTCTTAGTGCACCCCTACACTATTAGAAGAATCACCATGCCAAATTTCAGCCCTTTAGGTCCAGCGGTTTGGTCTGTGCGTTGTATGTCAGTCAGTCAGTCAGTCAGTGAATGAATGAGTCAGTTACGGAACTGTTTTATTTATATAGACAACACGGGTGACTCGAGCATTAACCGCAAGATGCCTTAAGGGAACGGTGGACATTAAAATTTACTTTTTTTACTTTTTATCATAGAGATACGAAATTTTGTACATATGCACATTTCACTATAAATAAATAGAATACCTTAAAAGAAATTTCCGATCTCATTATAATTTTAAGATTTTTTTAAAAAAATTTGAAATTTATCAACAAAATTTTAAAATGCTCCTTGCTACTTAATTTTTGAGATATTTCCTCGATTTTGCATTTTAATCTCTTTAAACTGTATAACAAACAAATCTGGGTATCGATTATTTAATCCCTGGAATAGTTAATTTTTGAGATTTTTTTTCTGAGTTCCATCCCGATTTTCATCAAAATTTTGCCTTTTGAAAAGTTATAAATCAAATTTAATTACCTTAATGAAGCCGAATTGTAAAATGCATACCCAGTGTTTTTGTAAACAGCATCAGGATTCTTCCTTATCAATTTCATGAATTTTGAAGAAAAATTAAGTAGCATGGAGCATTTAAAAAATCTAAAACCTTGAAAAATCTGGTTTGAGAAATACAGATTTAAAATTTATTACTACACTTACCCATTATAAATTACTTTGTAGAAGCTTCATAAATGATTTTTTACTTGAAAAAAATTATTTTGGTACTAATAATCTACAGAAATATATATATATTTTTACAATAACGCAATCAGTATTACAATGACGAGATTTACTGAAATAAAGGTCCACCGTTCCCTTAATTTAGGGATGCTACCATGTTATATTAGCATTTAAAAAAAAAATTATAATATGGATAAAACGATCATTTTATAATTACAAGATAAAAAGAAATTTTTATATACCATGCTTTTAAATTTCCTGTTGAACCATATAAACTTGACAATTCTATGTATTAATAAATACTTTTAAATTTTTTTTTCATGAATTATCCCATCGACTTGAAAGAAAATGATCAAATGCGTAATCAATCGTTTAACTCGAGAATTGGAAGTTAACTTGCGTTTAACTTTCCGTTCCCGTCCCGGCCGATAGACGGCTGCACTATTCTACAAAACAAAATTAACTAAAAATGAATTCAAAATCTGCTTAAAGATGGCTAAAAGTATTAAAATAATGCATTGTCGTCGTGTTCTGAGCAGCTACTCTAAAAGTTTCAAATGTCTAGCTAGTCGGGAAGTTAGTTAAAAATCGATTGCAAGATTTGTACGGGACAAACACACACACAAACAAGAAAGCAAGTTAATAAAAACATTGTAATAAAATACTTTGCAGTGAATATCGAAAATTTTTGAAAAAAAAACTGTTTTAATGGGAAGCTATTTTTAAGTCTGTAAACAAAATTATTCATTTATTAAATACTAGCGGCCCGTCCCTACTTTGTCCGGGTTGAACAAAATATTATACCAATAAATTTCCAGTTGATAGCCAATAAATTGTAAATCTTTTTTTACCTTCATAATAACCTAAATAATACCTTAAATTAATTTTATGTTAGTTAATAATTAAAATAAATTTTTTAAAAGAAAAAGGCGTGCCGGAGAACGGCTAGGTTCGAACCGCTAGCGTCGGAACAGAAGCACACCGCGATAGCACCACGCTAAGGATCGTTGAAATTTTCGGAACAAAAAGCGGTAGAGGACAGTATCGGTAACAATGGAGATTGTTAGGATTGAGCCCCTAACTTTATTTCTACTGATCAGATATACATAATATATAGCCTATGTCCATCTGGAATACTGTACCTTTCAAACAGTGAAAGAATTTTCAAATAGGTACAGTGGTTCTGAAGATTACCCTCCACATACAAAATCGCTCTCTCTTTATAAATAAGTATAGATTTATGTGTTCATGTTTCCATGCATAGATGCATGTCTAAATGCTAAATTTTTAATATATATTGTTCCTAAATGTACTTAATAGTTGTCATTATGTCCCATGTTGTCCATTAATATATGACAACATGAGTGCTCAGGGAAATTAACCGTAAAAAAACCAAAACTCAGGGATACCAGCAAGTTTTTGCAGTCTTTTAACAACAACATAAGGGATAGAAAGTGAAATGTGTTTGTTTGCTAGTGCGGGGCACTTCTCAAAGGATACATTCGCACTTTAACCACGAGAATCGTTGTTTGCTTTCAACGGGGGCACCGACATCTGGAGAGCATGTACCTTCTCCCCTCCCCCTCTCGTAATCATCGAGCACTCGCTTGCGTTTGAATTGCAACGATTTACATTAGAGTATGGACTTAAACTGGATTGGCTACTGAAAAAATTTGATTTATTATTGGACGACCACAAAAAATGTTGTGGTCATCATTTGACACAAAAATAATGTTGTCATCGAGTGGTGTTAATCCGCATTAGTAGGAAAATTTATTATGAATGTAAAAAGTTAGTAGTCCATCAAATACGTACTTTGACAACGAAATTTCAAACATTTCAAAAAGTGGACTTAACGGAATTGGCTTGTAAGAATGGCTCATATAAGAAAAAAAATTGTCTTTTAAATTGCTGAATGACACAAAGAAGAAAATTCAACGTGTGAAGAATCCATTGATCCTCACAATATAGTAAAACCCTCTCAATCAATTCACGACTCAACAGGTGACAACCGTAGAATCCAGAGGAAATACAGCGGACAACCCAACGCCAGGAGCAATCGTCCCAGACAATGCACTCTTGGAGGCGAGGCGACGGTAGGTCTGAGATTTTGGACGTAAAGTTCAAAAGACTTTAGTTTCGGTCGACCCCTTGATCGATGATGATCGGGGAAGATTAAGTGACCTAAAGCAACCAGCTGATGTGCTGACGAAGGACTCTTAAGCACCAATCGAACTTCTGAAACGTGATGTCACTTAAAAGGCGCCAATAAAAACGCTTTTAAATATCGAGCGATCGCAGAGCTAGAGCTACGAGTTGTGTCGCTACGAACTAAAAAGATCAGTTAGCGTCTAGACCTGCATCTAGAGGTCGCTACCCCGGCTTTAAAGCCGTAGCTCATGGTTCTTTATAAGTCCTCGTGCGAGGCAAGGCTCTTTCCGACTTCCTGTCGATTGTTTCGAGGAGAAACAGTTCTAGCCATTAGAGTCAGCATCCAGACCTGCATCTAGAGGTCGCTACTCCGACATTTGAAGTCGTAGCTTACGATTCTTTTTAAGTCCTCAGGCGAGGCGAAGTTTTTCGACACCTTGTCGAAATTAAGTCCTCGAAAATTAAGTCCTCATGCGAGGCAAAGATTTCCTCGACTCCCTGTCGACTCGTTCCTGTCCTCGAACTTGTTTCCTGCACGTTTTAGAGTGTGTATTCAACAGTGTTGTAAATAATATTTCATTGAATTCATCGCACTATAAATAAATCATTTCATTTAATATTACTTGATTGTATCGCCGTTTCCTATACGCTACTCGGCGAATGCCTTACAACAATCTCAAAAACCAATCTGACAGAAAGAACCTGTTTCCAAACTTCGCACACATCGAAGAAACTTTAAACAGCAACTCATCACCTTTATTTTATATATCATGCTGGGTATTCTGAATGAATTTAGATTTGATAATTAAAGAGATTAAAGAAGGATATTTTTGGCGTACTATTACCAAGTTTTTATGCTTTTGTTTAAAAAAAAATTAACAAAATGTCTCTTTAGAACAAGATTTTTCTTGGTGAAAACAATAAAGCATTGAATTATAGTGAAACGATGTCGATTCACTGTTGTTCGATCAGATGGCGATGAACTCACATTCTGATCATTAGAAGGAAAAGACACGAGTCAGCATTGGTGGGAGAAATCGAAAGGGTTTCGATTCATTTCATGAAAGCTATCTTGCAGATCAACTATTAGCTATGGACCTTTGCACCAGAACAAATCTGAAACATTACATAGTGACAGGTTATAGTACGACCGATGTAATATAATCAAACAAGAGCATGAGAACCATAGTTTTCCTTGGTGAATATGCTATCAACCATCACTCTATGGAAAGAAAAGGGTGAAAAAAGTTACCTTGAGAATGTAGCAAGCAGAAGCTACAAACCTAGAGATGTATAAAATAATTACCCTCATACTTCGATAATCAACATACATTATAGCTTTTTGTTTACTGATTACGATTACATGCATTCATGTTAGGGTAGCATCAAATTAAGTATCGCGTATGTCAATGGAATTTAATTAAATTGTATTACCGTGTTTTTCGGACCATAAGATGGACCGGACGATAAGACTCACTTCAAATTTATGGGAAGATTTTTAGCAAAGAATATTTTGTATTTTGTTAGGTATATAAAGATATTTTCACTTTCTTACTTAATAAACACACACATATATATATATATATATATATATATATATATATATATGTGTGTGTGTGTGTGTAAGTAAGTAATAATAACGTTTCACCTTTATTAATTAACGCATATTCTAAATTTTCCAGTTAACGTTTCAATAAAGTATAGTCCCCTATTTCAAATTATGACCTAAGGATAAACGAATTAACCAGATAAATTGACCCTAAATGCACTTGCTGAACAGTAAGAATTGTTTTAAAAAACATGATGATTCAACCTCACCAGTTTTTTCGAAGCTTCCAAAAGATCATTCGACTTCTGATGCGCGAGGTCAGATGGTCACCGATAACCAATTAGAAGTTTTTGGCCCCTTGGTGTTCAAGGTCCTGAACCCTTCGTAAAAGCGAGAGCAAGGGTTCTCCGCGGCTTTTCTTTTCGTGTCTATCCTCGTATAATGATGTTGTCCCGTGTCTGCTTTTGTATATCCGTGATCTCTTGTAATGTGTTGCTCTATCGCGCCGCGTCCTTTCTCCGTCCATCAATGTGTAACGTAGCTAAATACGCCTGCAGGTTCGGAATCGTACTTTTATGTGTGCTGTAACTTACTTCAAAACGCCGTCATTGCGTGTCCAGAATAAAGACAGTTCTAAAAATCTATGGAGATTCCTTTCGACACGACCACAGAGCGAATGCCTACAGCTGCTGGGTTTTATGAAGGGTTCAGTACCTTGTACACCAGGGGGCCAGAAACTTCTAATTGGTTATCGGGGACCATCTGACCTCGTGCGTCAGAAGTCGTATGATCTTTTGTAAGCTCCAAGAAAACTGGTGAGGTTGAATCATCATGTTTTTGAAAACAATTCTTACTGTTCAGCACGTGCATTAAGGGTCAATTTAGCTGGTTAATTCGTTTATCCTTAGGTCATAGTTTGAAATAGGGGAATATACTTTATTGAAACGTTAACTGAAAAATTTAGAATATGCGTTAATAAATAAAGGTGGAACGTTATTATATATATATATATATATATATATATATATATATATAGCCATTTTTTCTTTGACAGTTCGTGTAGTGGCAATTGATAGTCTGGCACATCGCAGATTGGCCGGTCAAAGACTGAAGTATTCGTAAATTATCGCTTATTACAGCCTTTGGCCACATGCCTTGACGAAAGCTAGAAGAGGTCAGCCATTTTACGGATTGGCCGTAACACACACACATACACTTATTTATATATATATATATATATATATATATAGAGAGAGAGAGAGAGAGGGAGAGAGAGAGAGAGAGAGAGGGAGAGGGAGAGAGAGTATTATTGTTCCTTTAATCTTAGTCATTCAAAGTACAGTATGTTGTAATTGGTTTTAAGCCCTGTTAAAAATTATTCTGACATTACACTTGTCAGACTTTGCTCATTAATTGCCTATTAATATATAAACGATAAGAGTTTTTTCACATTAACCCACTAAAGGACCTGAAGATCTGAAAGTTTAACGTCAATATCTATTTATTTTCTCCATTAGTGACTTCCTTTTCCACTCAACAGCGTTTTCCTCCAAATATGCAGATTCGTAGTTTTTTTTTTTTTTTATATGTTTGTGAAAAAGTTAACAGTTTCTCAGGTGGGTAGGCGGGACTCCGTAATATACTGTAATGGCTTTCTTTTTTCTCTATGCATCTGGACGAGTTTTGGTTGTTGAATTTTTGAAGCGAACACGCTTTCTGTTTCCTCGTGTAACAATGGAAACTATTTCTATTGTATATACGAAAAGAAATTACCCATTTACATTTGACTACCGTAAATATTAAAAGTTTCACACGCAAATATGTTGTCTATGCAGCCACAAATAATACAACATATTAATTTCAGTTCAAATGATGCAATTTATGATTACTCAATGGGAATAGTTATTAAAAGTTAAATTATGTGTAACAATGAAAACTTTCTGTTGTATTTACCAAAGTAATTACTATGATATATTTAAATATTATAGATATTAATCCCACCCAAATACTATGTTGTCTATGAAGCCACAAATGCTAAGGCAAAATATTAATTTCAGTCCAAATGATATTATTTGTGATTACTCAATGGGAATTATTTATAACTAGAAGGTAACCCGTCATTTTGATGTCATAATACTAATAATGACGTCAGAATGGAAAAAGTATATGAAAGTTAAAAAATATCCCGAATTATCTAACAATATTGCATTTAATCCACACTTTGTAAAAGCAAACCCTTTCATTACTTTTTATTTATTTAGTTTTTCATGAGATTGGAGTAGTAGACTGCCATCCAGTTTTTTACAGCTCACTACGCGATATGAATACTTGAGCTACTTGATTCATTCACATTCAAGTTTGTTTACTTTCAGAATTCATCGCAAAAGTAAACAGATTTTTAAAAACTGTTAAATATACAGCAAAAAGCATCCAATTTTTTTAAATTCTGAATGTTTTATAGAAAAATAGGCTGAACAAACGTGATTTGATGGAGAAGATATTAGTTTTTAGGTAAGAAAAAAATTCTGATCCACTTCTGAAATTGAAATTAAGCCTAACCGGCTGTTTGTTTACTGAGGGCTTCAATTGAAAGATGAGTACAGCCCGGAAGTTTTATACAGAGACAACGGCTATTATATATATAATTTCTGAATGGGAATAGATTGATTTTTATTAAGAGTTAAATTATGTGTAACAATGAACGCGTAACAATGAAAACTGTTTATGTTGTATATACCAAAAGAAATTACTGTGATACATTTGAATACTATAGATATTAAAAGTTTCACGCGCAAATCTATTGTCTATGCAGCCACAAATATTACGGCAACATATTAATTTCAGTCCAAATGACGCTATTTATGATTACTCAATGGGAATAGTTTTGATGTTTATTTAAAGTGAAATTATGTGTAAGAATGAACGTGTAACAATGAAAACAATTTCTCGTGTATATGTCAATAGAAATTACTCTAATACACTAGCGTATGAAAGTAGGTATTAAAAGTTTCACACCCATATCTGCTGTCTATGCAGCTATGTATATAAAAAATACATAACAATTTTCGTCCAAATGATATTATGTATAATTACTCAGTGGGAATAGTATGACGTTAAACAATAGTTACATTTATAATATAATTTAGTCATAAATTCTGCAGAATTTTGCGAATTAATATAATAATTAATAATCCCTTAACAGTGACATCAGTCCTCATCGCAGATTTAATATGACCATAATGTGGTCATATTAAATCTACAACGCTCTCGTATTTTTTCAATACTTGAACATCAAATGCATATTTTTGTATGACTTTGTTTTTGTTTGTTTTGTTTTTGTACCGAACTAGACGTTTAACTAAAGAACGCGTAGCTTAAATTTTTTTTCAGTTGTTTATTTTTGACTGAAAATTAAAGTATTAATGTTCTATAGCTTGGAAATTTTTTTTAACAGAATAGAATAATTTTTTAAAAAAGCATGTTCCCTGCATTGGAATACCTACTTCCAAGTACAGACATTAGTATTAAAAAATATGTATTTGCTGATATATGTATTTGCTGATCTGTCATTAGAAAATTCCCGAAAATAAAATACACCATAGCTTAACATGTGTGTTAATCATTCGCTAGGTAAACAGACAACGTGACATGTTTTATCATCGTCTGGCATTCTTGTTTCATTCTGATTCCATTTATAAACGCTAAACTCTAGTTTTTCTTTGTTTCAGGCAATTTTGAGATAAATAAACGTTTACTATACAGAAAACTACACTAATCCAATCCGTGTAAATAAATTTTATACAGTTGGATAATACAGGTGGATAATAAATAATATTTTTTACTCCTTGTCATGCATATAACAAAATTTCCGAGCTTGAAAAATATTCAACTGTAATATTCCATCAAATACCATATTAGACAAATATATATATATATATATATATATATATATATATATATATATATATATATATATATATATATATATGTGTGTGTGTGTGTGTGTGTGTGTGTGTGTGTGTGTGTGTGTGTGTAGATCACATACTGTATATTATAAAATCAGGCAAGTCATAAAATACTCTTTTATAAATTATCAGCCAAATCCGCTCTCTATGGATCTTATTTTCTTTATATCATGCATCGTTAACTTTTATTCCACTTTGTCTCATGTTCCACTTTTATATGAAAGTAGTTTTTATACTTCTGATTTATTTTTTTATTTGATTATCCTGCTTAAGTACTGTATCATGTGGTTGCCTGAAAATAACATTTCGGAAAGTTAACTAATTCAAACAGCTAATCAAAATATTCGCGAGTAATACTTACCTTTTCCATATTAACAGTTTCTTGAATTAGAAACCCTCTAAAATTTAAGAATCCGATTTCTTGATCGTGTAAGCCTTTTGAGATTAATGGTCAAATTTCATTTTGGAAGGCACTTTAGTTGTATTAGAGCATTTCTCTAAAGCATTTTAATAGAACAATTTCAGACATTTCTACACGCCTAGGTAAAATATGAAATAACGCATATTATATATATATATATATATATATATATATATATATATATATATATTTCATATAGAGGATTCTCAAGCTGAATGTAATTAAACGAAATATTCGTCTAAAAATCCTTGAGTGTACATATTCGAGAATAAATGCTGATGAAAACGATTTATAAATGCTGGAAATTTTAGCTTTTAATTCGTTTATCGAATAAAAAGGTTGATTGATACAACTGTTTAGTAAATATGAAGAAAGTGATACAGTTTCTCGCCAAAACACTTTTTGTGCCAAAGGTTTGAAGTTTAGTTTATGGGTTTGCTAGGGCACAGTTAATTTTCACCCCATGGATCATCAATTTGTAATGCTACATTGTCGTCATATCACCACAGGTTGGCAACTGTACCATGTTTTTCATATTAACCAACATTTTTTTTCTGAATTAACTTAGAAAATTATAATTAAGTGAACAAGAGTTGCACCAGAATGACATGACAAGTCGTTTCCAGAAGATCAGCCAGTAACAGGTGGCTTAGAAGTGTTGGCTCACAGAATCGAACAGCAAGTTTTATTCCTAGTCGAACCAGAAACCAGCGTTTGAATAGGGATAGCCCATCGGGCTTTATCCAGAAGAAAGGGATTTTGGATCTCAATGTCAAAGGGTCTTTTCTCAATAGTTGTTTAGAACCAAATGTTTATTTACCGCATGTAAACTTTAATTAAAATCTCAAATATCTTGCAAATAAAACTCTAAAACACCCCTATTAACTAAGATAATTGGCTCTTGAAGTCATCTATGATATTTCAGCTGATCGAATATCAGGATCCAATTTAGAGACCTCGATAATAGCTCAGTTTTAGATCTGAGCTGATGACCATTAGAGGGGTCCTAAGATGTGCTGAATCATCTCCATTTAAACATATCTGGATCTTGACTGGCAGCAATTCAACACCCAATGAACTGGCCGCTTATTACTGATTAAAACAAGTATCGACATTCTCTTTCTCCTTTTTTACATGGCGGACTCTATATCAACAACTTTTCAGGGAATCCCGTCTCATGTGGGTTTGTTCGGTAACGATCAGGCCGACCTACTAGCAAATGAGGGCTGTTTAGAAGATGCATATATCATTTGAGGTTTGACTGATTCAGTTTGATGTCCTAACTGAACTACCCCCAGTTTGATGTCCTAACTGTCCCTTTGATTCAGTTTGATGTCCTAACTGAATCGGAGGGTCAATCCGTTTTTAAGACCAGGCTATACAGTGTTTGGAGAGAGCCTCCCGCTCATCAATGGTATCCGGCCAAGCACCCTGGTCTGGCCTCGCTCTTTAGAGGTCCGAGACCAATACAGTCTGCCCTGGGTCGTCTTCGGAGTGGCCATAGAAAATGTATGCGCTTAGAGAAATTTTACAAAAGTCTTTCCCCCTTGTTCCTGGTCTGCTGCTTCTGCGAATTCTTTCAACATTGTGGACTGCTTAGGTATCCCCGTCAGCATTCTAGCAGAAGATCAGGTTACTGCTGCCTCCCTTTTGTTCACACAACGAAGCCTCGTTTACCTGGTCTAGCATTTTCTGATCCAGGGGGCTTAGCAACAACAACTACAACAACCGTTATTTAACGATAACGTTATAAATATCTCTCACGGCCATTGCATTAAATGCCCATAGGATATTAGAATAAACTAACTCATGGAACAACAGTCCGAATTGCTTTTCACCACTGTGGAGGCCTGCGGTGCTCCTCTCTGCTTTCAAGACCGTGGGCTTGGGGTGCCGCACAGCGTATTTCTCGGTCAGGTGGTCAACCTGACGCGGGTCCCCCAGAGTTAGTTCCCAAGCATGCTTGGTCTCATTTTATCCACCCACTCCAGGGATGAAAGGCATGAGTCGACCTTGCCCAGTCGCAGGGTCGAACCCTAAGGGGGCGTCCATTAATTACGTGAGGCTTTTAGGGAGGGGGGGGGGGTCAAGCCGAATCTCACCCCGTCTCATATGGGGAAGAGGGGGTTCTCGGCAAATATCACGTAATTTTTTTCCGCAAGAAACAGTGTAAAATTGCGAGAAAACTGGGTTATATTAAGTGAAACATGTTTCTACACTAAAATATGGCTAAATCCTACACAATAGTTCCAGTAGCCACCCTTGAGACCACACATGAGTCCTCGAGGACTGAATTAGAATGAATATTCTTTTACGAATTTTAGTAGTTCCTATTTAAGTATTTTATTGTTCGATTTTCTCACTGTGATTCTAGACTACGTTCTTAGTAGTCTTAAATACTAGTCTTAACTAGTCTTAAATAAAAATAATTAAGCAAATTATGTTTTTTAAATAAATCCAACGCAATCATTCACAGATTAACGTATTTACACTAAAAATACGCATTTTGAAAAATCTTCCGTGATATTAGGGGGGAGGGAGGGGGTCGAGCCAAATCTCAGGACATCTCACTAGGTGGGGGGAGGGGGTCGAAAAATCGCCAAAATCGCCTCACGTAATTAATGGACGCCCCCTAAACTTGTGGCGTGCCAGGTTGACGCTTTTAACCACTTTGCCACCGGGCGTACGATATTAGAATGGAAAAGAGTTAAATGTGAAAGTACAAGAACAGATCCCTTTATCAATAATATTCTAAACAATTTTCAAGACAGTTTCAGTAAAGTCCGTTATGATATTACCCTGGGGATGAGTTTTAAATTTGAAAGTAAAAGTGCAAAATATAGAGGTTAAAATATAAATGTTTTATCTCAGATTATAGTAATGTGCAACCAGATCTTTCCTTCGGTGTACAGAGACTTGACTGGCATTTTTGAAATTTTATACTCAGCCACGAAATTACACGTTCCTTTATGGTAAAAATTCTGATATTTCTCCCCCGAAATCACGTTAAAGTGACCTCTCGCGACGAAGAAAAGCCGTGAACGCGTAACGCCCATAACTGCACATTTATTGCGCAAGTATCAAACAACGCTAATGCTATTATATCAGCCCGTGTCTTTTCTATGTAGCGTTTTTTGTTTTGTTTTTTTTTCCCTCCATTGACGACGCTTGGCTGATCTCACTTCTACTTTCTTCTTTTTGTTTATAATGTGGGCTGGGGGGGGGGGGAGGGCGCGATCATCCAGCCCAATCCATTTCCTGAGTTGAGAAGATTTCTGTGCACTTAATTTGGGTTTTCGCGAAACTTTTAAGGTGGGGAGGGGGGAGGGGGGAGCTGACTCACCTTTTTTTTTTGTTTGTTGTAGTTTTGTTCTTCCATCTTCAAGGTCGCGAAGACACGTGGAGTGTAACCTTTTGCGGTACCGTGCAGGAAAGAGACTCGTCACGTGAGCGAGCCGAAAGTTTCACAGCGTGAAAGATTTCGCGAGTGTTGTCCAGGCAAGAAAAGGATGTTCAAGTGTGTGTGTGTGTGTGTGTGTGTACGCAACTGTGGCAAAAGCATGATCGAGAGTCTAAGTTTAGAAGCACTGGAGGGACTGATACACGGCCGACGTCGCGATGTCGCCCGGGCAGGAATCATGCTGCTTTCAAATACCGGGGGAAGCATGCAACCCCAGACAAACCGATTTATTACCATGTTTTTATTAACTTGCTTTCTTGCTTGTGTGTGTGTTTGTGTGCGTGTTTGTGGGTGTGTTTGTCTTGTATAAATCTTACAATCGATTTTTAACTAACTTCCCGACTAGCTAGACATTTGAAACTTTTAGAGTAGCTCAGAACACGATGACAATGCATTATTTTAATACTTTTAGCCATCTTTATTCCACATTTTAAAATCCATTACGTAAAAATACGAGAAGCGACTGGAGCCAAAAGTAACTGCGCTACCGGCGCCATCTATTAACGTAATAGTGAACCAAGCATATTACATTTTCATTACAATGGGATAATTTTTATTTATGCCAACATGCTAGATTCAACAGAAAATTTAAAAACATGGTATATAAAAAGTCTTTTTATCTTGTAATTATTTTCTCTGTTAAGACTACTCGCTCTCTATATTACTGCCACTCACGATTCGAATGAACTTCGGAATGAACTTTAGAAAATGTGGCCTTCGACCACTGAAACCATTCATATATATAAATACTTCAATAAATGTTGAAGCTACGGGATGATATATCTGTCATTTATATGAGAAACATTTATATATTTGCCAATTTATATCAAAAATTTATATGAGAAACGGGGACACTGAACAGCCGCCATTTTCATTTCCTTTTGCGTTTATCATGTTGTCAGAAATTGAACGCTGTCATCACAGCATAAGTTTATCTTGAATTTGGGTAAAAAAATTAAATTATAGATGGTAATATGAATGAAAGTTTGAAGTGATTTTGTATTACTTTAAATGTTGGATTTCTATATCATTTTAAGCTTCTGATTGCAAAACTTTTAAGCATAGAGATACTTAGAAGTAAACCCATAAAAGAAGACTTTAAAGTTAACGAATTAAGTTTACCTATGATGGGATAATTCATCAAAAAAATTTTTAAAAAGTACTTATCTATATATATAAAACAGTTCCGTAACTGACTCATTCATTCACTGACTGACTGACTGACTGACATACAACGCACAGACCAAACCGCTGGAAATAAAGGGCTGAAATTTTGCATGGCGATTCTTCTAATAATGTAGGGGTGCAATAAGAAAGATTTTTCAAAAATTCTTCTTAGATTTTTTTAAATTAAATTTTTAAGCTGTTTTTCAAACTTTTTTTACGTTTGCATTTAAAATAATACATTGAGGGTTATAAAATTTATATCACGAGAAAGATCCTAAAAATTCCTTCAAAATGAAATTTTTTTTCGAATTTTTACCTCCATTTCCTGATTTTTGGTGAATTTTTAAAGATGAATTTTTAGAATTTAATTTATTAAATGCCGATCACGTGATTTCTTTTTCTGGTACTTTCAATAAATTTATCGTCACGTGCGTAACAACTAAATAGACAAAAAAAATATTTTTTATCTCTTTCTAATGCAGCAGACGATTGGATATTATCCAAAAAAAAAATGCATATCCCTTACGATTTTTTTATAAATATATATATATAAATAGATAGATATTTTACATCAATTGTATACATTGATCGCTGCATTTATTATAAATATATATATTTATTTTTTGGCATAAATTGCATACGTTGACCGTTGTATTTAATTTGAATGTACTCCGTAGCGAAGCGCGGGTTTTCAGCTAGTTAATACATAAAATTGTCAAGTTTATATGATTCAACTGAAAATTTAAAAACATGGTATATAAAAAGTTCTTGTAATTATTTCCCTTCTACCACCCATTGAAAATTCCAGTGGAGGCATTTCGCGATCCACCACCTGGGAACGCGCCATCTAGGGCTTACAGAATCCCCCAAGGGAATAGTGTCGATTTCATAAGGTTTGAAAACTTTAAGAGGAACCTCATCATTGCGATAAAAAGTCTGTTGAGAACTTAAAACGACTTCTGTATGCGTGTCCTGTATGAAAATTAACATTCAGTTCTTTCTAAAACACATCACACCAGCAGTAACTTTCGCAAACTACTCCATTGTCACTATTGTTAAAAAAAAAAAAGTTTTAACACATACAGCAAATGTATTGGACAAAGAGATAATTTGCAATTCAACAGTATCACTAGATGCAATAGAAACCTCATATTAAATTCCAGTGTTGGTATTATTTAAAAGCATATACGACATAGCATACGTATCAGATGAGACTGGAATTTAATGGTCACTTTCAGGAAATTTTTTGTTTGATGAACATTTGAAACTTTCAAAAGATAAACAACTTCATCGTGTTCAAAATTTCCGTTGAGAAAGTTGGAGAAAACACACGTTTAAGGGCCTGTTCACATAGGAGTCCGTTGCGTTGCGTTAAGGAATAGATGACGTTGAGACGAAAATAAACCAATCATAGGCCTCCAAACGATTAGCAATGAAATTTTTAACGCCTATGATTGGTTTATTTTCGTCTCAACGTCATCTTTTCCTTAACGCAACGCAACGGACTCCTGTGTAAACAGGACCTTAGGCTGCTATGTACTAACCCCATTGGATTCGCTCACCTCAATGTTAACTTATGGAGAAAATGTGTCCACGGATTGCCGACTTGGATTCAAAGATTTTTTTTAAAATTTTAATCCGTCATAGAGAAAGAAATTTTACATTTGTCTACATTTTCCGTTTTTTTTTTAAAAAGCAATTAATATTTTAAAATTTAAATTATTCGGGGGAAAATTTGGTATAGTGTGTTTTAAACGCTCATCAATTCCTTCGGTGGGCGAAATTTATAAAATGAATCCAGTAGCGCTTTGCAGAAAAGTTCGGGCTATCTGACAATACCAATTTTATTTGATCATCGGCATTTATGTACCTGTAAATAGTTGACAAAAATATATTTTAAATAAAAAATTTGGTGACAGCGCTTAACCCCCCCCCCCTATAGAGAGAGAGCCATTACAATCCCGCAAAATGTCAATCCTAAGGGGGGGTGGAATTCTCGAACTGTCAACTGGATTCCTCCCACCACAAGAGTCTGCAAGAAGGGGAAAAGGGAAATATGATTTTTCTTAGTACATAGCACCCTTAATGTCAAAAATACATTTCATACGTGCAATTTTTTCTTCAAAGCAGTAATGTACTCAAATTGTAAAAACGTAACACTGGTGCATATAAGCAATACTATATAGTGTTTATAAAATTATTTAAGAGGTAGCAAATGAATTGGATAAGGTGATACTAATATAATAGAATCAGTGTCATAGTCATTTGAAACTTAAAGAAGGTACGCAGATTTTTAATTGAATTTTAATTATTGTATTGTTTGGAATCTACGCGTAGGCATAATGAGATAAATTGGAAAACCCATTCTCTGAAAACTATTTACGGTATCCTCAAAATCTATTTACGCTACATATACATCTCCCGGAGATAATTTATACAATATTTTTCACAAATTTAGACAAAAAACAGAGTTTGTGTTTCCTGAATCACAAAAAGCGGATATTTCAGACCACAGTAGATCATACACAGTAGAGTAATAGGTGTTTTTTTTTTCTTTTTTTTTTGTTTTTTGTACATAGTGCAACGTGCATAGTCTTCTATTTTTCAGGCACTCATTTCCAGAATTAGGCGTATCCTTTTCTCTCTCTCATTTCTTTAAAAATAACTTCCAGATTCGTTTCGTATCTGAACTCGATAAATTCGTCAAATGGCTTTCCATAGTCGCATCCCAATGCAGGTAGTTGTGTCATAATTGCTGTCTCCAAGCAGTAAACAGTTAAACAGGGCAAGCAGTAAACAGTTAAACAGAAAAGTACCAAAATGCTTCAAAATTTTGACATATATATATATATATATACGTACATCTATATACATACTTATATATATATATATATATATATATATATATATATATACTATAAATAACACATACATATATACAGAGGCTGTTCGCACATTTTTTAGACGATTTTGGTAAGCGGTAATAAAAAATCGTTTACTGCAAAAGAAATAATTGCAATTGTACTATGTTTTTAAAAGTCAAAATTATCCTCTGCGGCTTGAAAGTTTTGTTTTTATTCAAAATGACGTTTTTAACAAAGCAGTGGTTCGAAGGTTACATTTATGCTCATTCCGAAGATAAATATGCATACTCCGTTATCCAAAAACGATGTGAGAGTCATGGTTTTGTGATATCTAAAGCGTCGATAGGTAATATCGTCAACAAGAAAGGAAAAAAACGTCAAATTGGAGCCTCAAGTGTGACAAAAATTCCAAACAAGTATCCAAGGAAAAAACGGACATCTTCGACTATTGCAAAGGTACGTTGTTTAATGTTAAAAGAAAATCCACCTAGTCAAAGGACAGTTGCAAAATCATTAAAATGCTCGGTGTCCACTGTAAACAAAATGATAAACCTTGATTTAAATCTTAAGAAAGCGAAAAAACGCAATGTGCATCGTCTTCTTCCAAATCATATCGCTGAACGCAGGACACGCTGCAGAATTCTATATGGGAAACACTTATCCAAAGAAAAATGGAAAACAATTGTCACAATAGATGAATCATGGGTGTATTTAAATGATTGCAACAAAAAAAGAGCCATTTATTATCAGAAAAGGGGAGAAAAAAATTTAAGTACATGGTTCAAAGAATCGAAAGAAAGTTTTTCTAAGGGATTCATGATTGTTGCTCGTTTTTCTTATAAGGGCAAGTTAAAAATAAAGAGAGTGGGAAAAATGGCAAGATTAACTCCAAACACTATCAGGAACATATCTTATCGCCAATTTTTCTGAATGAAATACCATCGCTTTACCCACAGTGCCATCAATCTGTGAGACTCCATCAGGACAAAGCTAGCAGTCACACATCAAAATCCACTGTAAATTTCCTAAAAGAAATGTAACAAAAAAACTGGTATCAAGGCCATGGCCTTCACTGATATCCCTACTAAATCTCCCGATGTATCACCTACGGATTTTTGTGCTTTCGGACTTTTAAAATCTGCATTATCCAAACGTCGTCCCAAAACCCTTACAGGACTCTGGAAAGCTGTTCAGGAGGAATGGGGTAGAATAGCTCTTCTGACACTTCAAAAGGCATTATTATCCTGGAAATTGCGGTGTCGAAAGATCGTTCAGAGTAAAGGATGTCAAATAGAACATTTAAAACGCAAGAATTTTATGTAATTTAGTTTTGTGAATACAATATACATCGTGTAAAAAATGTGTGAACAGCCTCTGTATACATACAAGAGGTAAGCAACGATAAATAATACTACGTAAATAAACCGCCGTAGTTTCCTTAGAAGAAACTACCTGAATTTTTTATCTGAAAATTTTGCATCTGGGACCCTCTCTATAGTTTTGTATTGTAAAACTTCGAAGCCTCGCAATATATTCCTTTTATACGCCTCCGAGACCGCTCCCCATGCAAACTAGGCATACATATAGCTCATTATCCTCATCCAGCACAAAAAGATGGAGATTTTTCCACCTGTCAAAAATAAATCATCTGACCACAATCGTGCCTATTTTTTCCTTATTAATCATGTTCGTCGTCCCTTTTTTTTCCTTCTTTCTTTACACTGACGCAAAACACACAATGTGAAAAATATGCTGCCGACATAAAACCCGCCATTCATCATATCAAAGGACTGCGGCCGGGAGCGGGAAAAAAAAAATCGCCATGATTTCGGGCGCGATGTATGCATATGAGGCTGATTCCCATGACAGAAAACACAATAAATATTTTGCATGTGTGCAAATTTATGGCTCTTTTTTTTTTGTGTGTATCTTCCCTCTTTTGTCGCGAAACGTGCGAATTAGATTCCGCCGCTCTTCTGGAATATCTGCCCGGGGTTGAGAAATTTATGGCGCATTCATTTCGATCGTGATGTCTGTTGCAAGAAACAGAATGTCAGTTAGAGGAGTTCAGTGGATACGCTGTAGTTTCGAATCGCAATTCACGTCTATATGTTTTTTTTTTTTCAATTTTCCATTAGCACTGTGAAAAAGAAGATTGATAAAAAAAAATACAGGTAGTCTCTTCTAACGAAACTACCACGGGTTATTAAAGTAGGATTACTTATCGTTGCATACCTTTTTTTTGTGCGTGTATGTATATATATATATATATATATATATATATATATATATATATATATATATATATATGTATATGTATATATGTATATATATATATATATATATGTATATGTATATATATATATGTATATATATATATATATATATATATGTATATATATATATATATGTATATATATGTGTATATATATATATATATATATATATATATATATATGTATGTATATATATATATATATATATATATATATATATATATATATATATATATATATATGTATATGTATATATATATATAATATATATATATATATATGTATAATATATATATATATATATATATATATATATATATATGTATAATATATATATATATATATATATATATATATATATATATATATATAATATGTATATATATATATAATATATATATACATATATATATATATATATATATATATATATATATATATATATATATATATATATATATATATATATATATATATATATATGAATGACACGGAGCGTGTTTTACTCCCGTGTTTAAATATTATTCCTGCAGTCGTCATATCCTTTAATTAGTTGGGCGAATGGAAGGGAATAGTTCACAAGAAATTCAACTACTTTTTAAATCCTTATTTATTGCGTTCTTGAAGTAACTATGCTCCAGGGTAATCTATTTCACGTAGCCATTTTTTCGACCTACCCGGCACGAGCTTCCGCTCTCAGCGAAAATCGCACGCAATCTACCGCCAAAACTTAATTTCCTCCGAGCTCCTACTGCACGGCGCATGCGCAGACCTCAACCTTCGTCATCTGGACCCTTAATATTGCTGATCGTACAACTTCGCGCCCAAAGACCTGTACCTTTCTAAAAATAAATCCTCTCGCCTAGAATTCTTCGCTTTCCGCTCAAAGTCGCTTTTAAAGGATGATTCCCCACTGAAAAATACGCGCGCTTTGTAAATGAAATGTTAGATTCTTATTATTTTAAACCCCCTTTCCCCGTACTTCTCAACTATATTTTAACAGTTCAGTTATGTTTTGACACACACACACACACATATATATATATATATATAAGTATATATATATATATACATATATATATATATATACACTGCTGGCCACCCAAATTGCAACACCAAGAAAGACAAGAGATATCACAACAACATTTATTTTGTAGATAACATGTTGACAAAGTATCAAATGATTAAATTTATAAACTTCTGTGAAGTGTGGTCCCTGCCAAAATCAGTAGCCAGAGTAGCCGCCATTGTTGGAGATCACCGCTGCCACACGCCTCGGCATTGATTCAAAGAGACTTTGGATGAGTTCTTGGGGTACAGCAGAGCAAGCAGCTTCCACACGTTGCCAAAGTTGATCTGCTGTGGCAGCTGGGGATGGAATCTGGGTCGATCGTAGAGCAACCATGGACCACATGTTTTCTATCGGCGAAAGATCCGGAGAGCGAGGCGGCCAGGGAAGCAATTCAATCTGGCGATTGACGAAGAACCGTTGGACAATGCATGCCACGTGTGGTCGCGCATTATCCTGATGAAATATGGCTGTGGGCAAGCCCTGAAGGTAAGGAAGGACAACTGGTTCCAACACCTCGGAGATGTAGCGCTGACTGTTTAAAGTACCGACAATGCGTACTAGAGGTGTGCGAGAGTGATATCCAATACCGCCCCATACCATAATACCCGGTGCAGGACCAGTGTGGCGGTGCATAACGCAGCTGTTCAGCATCCTCTCTTCACGGCGTCTCCTGACTCGAATGCGACCATCGTGGTGTTGCAGAAAGAAGCGTGACTCATCAGTAAAGACAATTTCATTCCATTCTGCCGTCCACATCCTTCTGTCATCGCACCATTGGCGGCGGAGACGTCTGTGGTTCTGCGTCAAGGGTAGACAAAACAATGGACGTCTTGCGGACAGACCACTCTGCTGTAAATGGCGTCGAATGGTACGCGCAGACACTGGATGATGCGTTACAGACTGCGTGTGCTGTGCTATGGTTCGTGATGTGACTGAGCGATCCGTCACTGCCATGCGCACAATTTGCCTGTCATCAAGTGAAGTGGTGCGCTGAGGTGGATGCGATCGAACACGCCGGTCCGTCGTACCCTCCTGCATCCAACGATCACATATCCGCATTACAGTTGTTTGGTTTCGTCCAACACGACTACCGATTTCCCTGAAAGATAATCCACAATCTCGGTAGGCCACTATCCTTCCTCTGTCGAACTCGGATACTTGATCAAAAGATGATCGCTGTTTTCGACGAGGTATAATTGATCGTTTTTTGAAAAAACCACAAGAAAAACACAATTGCCGAACTTGAAATCGTCGAAATCTCCAAGCCTTAAATAGCGCTTTGAAGTGGCGCCACAGGCGCGCGTGATGTGCGTCTGCGCTGAAATTGTAATCATTTGCATATCTGACTTCCGCTAATGCATGTTGTAAATTTCATGTTATTTGCATGTTTCCTTCAGGGTGTTGCATTTACAGTGGCCAGCAGTGTATATATGTCAGGCGTTGGGTGTGCCTGCTCTGACATCTTTAAAATGCAGTCATCATCCAATTACGCTGGTGGCAAGTGGTATTTTAATAGAATAACATTAGTCCATAATTTGAATCATTCGCTTTATTTCCCTTTCATATTAACCAAGGCTACAAATTGGCGCGTTCAGCTCTCGCCATTTTTAAACTTAGGGACTACACGAACGCACGTCTATCATACCCGATTTTATCCCGCGCTCTGCCGGCATTCGAGGTCAAAACAGCGCTTCTACTCTCATAGCACATGTGCAGAGCCCAATCTAGAATTTTCTAGAAAGTTTTTATAAATATGACTGTAAATCAAATATTGCTACTAACTTTTATTATAACTATATAAAGCTTACCTAAGAGAGAAAATTAGATATCTGAGACACAAATTAATGCGCATGGAGCATTTTTTAATAGAGTGATTAACAAAATGATTTTAATTAATATCTAAATTAATTACATTCTGATTTTTGTTTTAAATTTAGAATTTCCATCTCTAAACAACACTATCTATATATATAAAACAGTTCCGTAACTGACTCATTCATTCACTGACTGACTGACTGACATACAACGCACAGACCAAACCGCTGGACCTAAAGGGCTGAAATTTTGCATGGCGATTCTTCTAATAGTGTAGGGGTGCACTAAGAAAGATTTTTCAAAAATTCTTCTTACATTTTTTTAAATTAAATTTTTAAGCTGTTTTTAAACTTTTTTTGCGTTTGCATTTAAAATAATACAATGAGGGTTATAAAATTTATATCACGAGAAAGATCATAAAAATTCCTTCAAAATGAAATTTTTTTCGAATTTTTACCTCCATTTCCTGATTTTTGGTGAATTTTTAAAGATTCATTTTTAGAATTTAATTTATTAAATGCCGATCACGTGATTTCTTTATCTGGTACTTTCAATCAATTTATCGTCACGTGCGTAACAACTAAATAGACAAAAAAATATTTTTTTCTCTTTCTAATGCAGCAGACGATTGGATATTATCCAATACAAATGCATATCCCTTACGATTTTTTTATAAATAAATATATATATATAGATAGATATATAGTTTACATCAATTGTATACATTGATCATCGCATTTATTATAAATATATATATTTATTTTTTGGCATTAATTGCATACGTCGACCGTTGTATTTAATTTGAATGTACTCCGTAGCGAAGCGCGGGTTTTCAGCTAGTATAAGTATAAAAAGTTTCATAACAATTGGTTAATAAATAAAAGAAAAGTTTTTCATGGTTCATTGTCGCCTTAAAGGAACAAGGGACTTTCAACCTGGTTTTTAAAAATTTTTTATATTTTACTCGATATACAAGATGAGAATACTTAATATTCTTTTCTACTAGATTGAAGACACTTAAAATTCTCAAATAAGTACTTTCTGGAAGAATAAGACCTGTTTTTCAAATAATTCTCCAAAAATTCTAGAATTTTTCAAAATGCTCCAAACGGATTCATTTCCTTCTAATTTCTTCCAAATTTCTGTGGACTGTTAATTGAAGTGTTTGCCATAAGACTATGCAAAATCCTTTGAACCCACAAATATTTTTCATATTTATAGACCATGAAATACAGCAAAAACATAAAAAAATAACAGGAAAATTTTTAAAAAATAATTATTTCTGATTTTAGATTCATACAAAAAAATCAATGCAAAATTACGTTTATACATATACGGTAAACTTATATTAAAAAATTTAAGGTTTTTAAATGATTTGGAATGCATACTGAGCATTTTGAGAAATGCTAGCATTTTTGAAAAAAAAATTGAAAAACAGGCGTTATTTCTGCCCAAATCCTTGTTTTAAAAACTAAGAGTCTTTCAATGTAGTAAAAAATAATACAAATCATTCCCATTTTGTATATACAGAGGCTGTTCGCACATTTTTTAGACGATTTTGGTAAGCGGTAATAAAAAATCGTTTGCTGCAAAAGAAATAATTGCAATTGTACTATGTTTTTAAAAGTCAAAATTATCCTTTGCGGCTTGAAAGTTTTGTTTTTATTCAAAATGGCATTTTTAACAAAGCAGTGGTTCGAAGGCTACATTTATGCTCTTTCCGAAGAGAAATATGCATACTCCGTTATCCAAAAACGATGTGAGAGTCATGGTTTTGTG
This sequence comes from Dolomedes plantarius, assembly GCA_907164885.2. Lineage (NCBI taxonomy): Eukaryota > Metazoa > Arthropoda > Arachnida > Araneae > Dolomedidae > Dolomedes > Dolomedes plantarius. The sequence goes on from OU015502.1 coordinate 144,757,715, forward strand.
ATATCTAAAGCGTCGATAGGTAATATCGTCAACAAGAAAGGAAAAAAACGTCAAATTGGAGCCTGAAGTGGGACAAAAATTCCAAACAAGTATCCAAGGAAAAAACGGACATCTTCGACTATTGCAAAGGTACGTTGTTTAATGTTAAAAGAAAATCCCCCTAGTCAAAGGACAGTTGCAAAATCATTAAAATGCTCGGTGAAACAAAATGATAAACATTGATTTAAATCTTAAGAAAGCGAAAAAACGCAATGTGCATCGTCTTCTTCCAAATCATATCGCTGAACGCAGGACACGCTGCAGAATTCAATATGAGAAACACTTATCCAAAGAAAAATGGAAAACAATTTTCACAATAGATGAATCATGGGTGTATTTAAATGATTGCAACAAAAAAAGAGCCATTTATTATCATAAAAGGGGAGAAAAAAATTTAAGTACATGGTTCAAAGAATCGAAAGAAAGTTTTTCTAAGGGATTCATGATTGTTGCTGATTTTTCTTATAATGGCAAGTTAAAAATAAAGAGAGTGGAAAAAAATGTCAAGATTAACTCCAAATACTATGAGGAACATATTTTATCGCCAATTTTTCTGAATGAAATACCATCGCTTTACCCACAGTACCATCAATCTGTGAGACTCCATCAGGACAAAGCTAGCAGTCACACATCAAAATCCACTGTAAATTTCCTAAAAGAAATGGAACAAAAAACTGGTATCAAGGCCATACCCTTCACGGATATCCCTACTAAATCTCCCGATGTATCACCTATGGATTTTTGTGCTTTCGGACTTTTAAAATCTGCATTATCCAAACGTCGTCCCAAAACCCTTACAGGACTCTGGAAAGCTGTTCAGGAGGAATGGGATAGAATACCTCTTCTGACACATCAAAAGGCATTATTATCCTGGAAATTGCGGTGTCGAAAGATCGTTCAGAGTAAGGGATGTCAACTAGAACATTTAAAACACAAGAATTTTATGTAATTTAGTTTTGTGAATACAATATACATCGTCTAAAAAATGTGTGAACAGCCTCTGTATAAAGCTTACCTAAGAGAGAAAATTGGATATCTGAGACACAAATTAATGCGCATGGAGCATTTTTTAATAGAGTCATTAACAAAATGATTTTAATTAATATCTTAATTAATTACATTTTGATTTTTGTTTTAAATTTAGAATTTTCATCTCTAAACAACACTATATAAGTTTACAAAGTTTCATAGCAATTGGTTAATAAATAAAAGAAAAGTTTTTACATCGCAAAAGTTTTACATCTATAACATCGCACGCCGTAAAACTCGATTAACTCGCGATTTATAGCGTTCAGACGGATAGTCCCCGACTCCAACTGCTCTGTTTTGATTCATAGGTCCCCAAACAGTCCATTTCCGGAAAAAAGCACTCACTTCCCACTTTTTTTGCGGCTGTTGTCAAACTCCTTCTACGATATCTCGCGCCGAGATCCAATAATCTCCCCTTAATGATCCAGAAACAACGATGCGGCTAGTGAAGCGAGAAACAGCCCGGGACTTTTCTGTGTGAAGAGGGCAGGAGAATCCGTTTGCCGAAACCAATTGGTGCTTGGCGAGTTATTTCCAGCCTTCCACGAACGACACTTTTTTCAGGGAATGCAAACGGTGAATGATTTTCACGTGGGAAAGGTCTCAAGACGTCGGGGGCTCTCTCTCTCTCTCTCTCTCTCTCTCTCAAGAACTTTCTTTTTTTCGCCGGCAAGTCAGCCGATCGGTCGCTTTTGGGGCAAAAGAGCTAAATCACGGAGCGATTATGATAAAGAGATAACTGTAACTGCGTCAGGTGAGGTGGAATTTTTTCGAAACAGGTGCAGACCTGTTGCGGGGGAACAGCGCCTCTCCGAAGCGTGGAATGACAACACTGAGACAGGCGAGGTTTATTTTGAAATTCGCGATGGTTGGTCCCGGCCGCACATTAGACATGGGAAGGAGGTTGGCGCGCTAAAAATAGGCCAAGTTGATTCAAACTGAATGAGTGAATCAGGTGTTCGTAGTAGAGAAATGCAAAGTTGGTGCCAAGGAGGGCTATAAATGACGGAAATTTCTCACTTTAATATCGAATCAAATTGTGGATACTCGATTATCTATATAAATAAAACAGTTCCGTAACTGGCTCACTGACTGACTGACTGGCTGACATACAACGCACAGACCAAACCATCGCCAGGCGACAATGGACCATGAAAAACTTTTTTTTTATTTATTATCCAATTGCTACGAAATTTTGTATACATATGCAGTGTTGTTTAGAGATGGAAATTCTAAATTTTTAGAAAAATTGGAATGAAATTTAAGATATTAATTAAAATCAGTTTGTTAATTACTCTATTTAAAAATGCTCCATGCGCATTAATTTTTGTCTAAGATATCTAATTTTCTCTCTTAAGCTAGCTTTATATATTTATGATAAAAGTTAGTAGCAATATTTGATTTACAGTCATATTTATAAAAACTAGAAAATAAATCGATAAAAATTGAACATTTTATGCAAAATTTTATCAAAAAAATTTTTTTATTGTAAAAATTTTAAGTTGTTTTAAAATAGTATAATGAATTGATTACTAAGTTTTATTCTAACATATATAAATAATCATTTTATGAAATTTTATGAAAATTCGAGAAAAATTATGACGCATGGAACATTTTGAACTTACCGAAACGACATGAAAACTTGTTTTAGGAAAATGGAATTTAAAGTTTTAATTTTACTAACATTTCCATTGTTTACGTTTGAAAAAAAATACTTATAACTCGGTTAATAATGATCGGATCAACATATTTTTTTTTAAATTTAAAGCTGATGAGTTCCAGAATCATTTTCTGAAAGAAAAAAAATCGTTTTGGGAACATTTTTGTCAATCTGAAGGTCCATTGTCGCCTTAAGGGGCTGTTCACATAGAAGTCCGTTGCGTTGCGTTAAGGAAAAGATGACGTTGAGACGAAAATAAACCAATCATAGGACTCCAAACGATTAGCAATGAAATTTTTAACGCCTATGATTGGTTTATTTTCGTCTCAACGTCATCTTTTCCTTAACGCTACGCAACGGACTCTCATGTGAACAGGCCCTAATGCTAATCTATGTATATAAAACAGTTCCGTAACTGACTTACTGACTGACTCACTGACATACAACGCATAGGCCAAACCGCTGGACCTAAAGGGCTGAAATTTTGCATGGCGATTCTTCTTATAGTGTAGGGGTGCACTAAGAGAGATTGTTGAAATATTCTTCTTAGATTTTTTGAAATTAAATTTTTAAGCTGTTTTTGCAATATTCTTTAAAGTTTCAATTTAAAATAATGATTTTGGGGTTATAAAATTTATATCACGAGAAAGATCATAAAAATTCCTTTAAAATGAAATCTTTTTTCGAATCTTTACCTCTATTTTCTGATTTTTGGTGAATTTTTAAAGATTCATTTTTAGAATTCAATTTATTAAATGCCGATCACGTGACTTCTTTTTCTGGTACTTTAAAAAAAATTATCGTCACGTGCATAACAACTAAATAGACAAAAAAAAAATTCTTGCTAATGCGGCAGACTTATTTTGTCTATAAAAATATCCCTTACGATTTTTTTTATAAATATATATTTTTTGTGCGCATTAATTGCATACATTGACCGTTATATTTAATTTGAATGTACTCCGTAGCGAAGTGCGGGTTTTCAGCTAGTGTATGTATATATACAGAGACTCAGATGCACCAAGAGACAATGCGGAGTTAAGGGGGAAAATGCGCAGGGCTCATGGGTTTTATGTCGGAGATTCAATGTTATAGAAGAAACCTCTATACGACTGTAACCCCTCGGAACGGTCGTATTTGGTTCAGAACCGATTATTAAGACCCCATAGAGACAATGTTATAGAAGAAACCTCTATACGACTGTAACCCCTCGGAACGGTCGTATTTGGTTCAGAACCGATTATTAAGACCCCATAGAGACAATGTTATAGAAGAAACCTCTATACGACTGTAACCCCTCGGAACGGTCGTATTTGGTTCAGAACCGATTATTAAGGACCCCATAGAGACAATGTTATAGAAGAAACCTCTATACGACTGTAACCCTCGGAACGGTCGTATTTGGTTCAGAACCGATTATTAAGACCCCATAGAGACAATGTTATAGAAGAAACCTCTATACGACTGTAACCTCTCGGAACGGTCGTATTTGGTTCAGAACCGATTATTAAGACCCCATAGAGACAATGTTATAGAAGAAACCTCTATACGACTGTAACCCCTCGGAACGGTCGTATTTGGTTCAGAGCCGATTATTAAGACCCCATAGAGACAATGTTATAGAAGAAACCTCTAGTCGACGGCCACCCCTAAAAACGACCACTTTTTTTCAGACCCATGACTGGCCACCATAGAGAAGTTTCTATATATATATATATATATATATATATGTGTGTGTGTGTGTGTAATATATCCATTACATCACCTCCTTAAAATACAACCTGAAAAGGAAATCTAGCTCATATTTACATGGCTGGAGCTAGACTCAGCCTGAAAGGAATAAAATTTTGATGCAGACTGGCCGAATAGTTTATTAGAGCGACAAAAGTACATCCGTCCATTTCAGAAGACGGCTCGGTAGTTAATATCACCTTTCCACCTTACGCGCGGGAGCCGAGGTACATGTGGCTATCATTTTGCAGGGTCAGCAGAATATCAGGGCTCGTGATGCAAACCCACGCCTCTGAATCCGGAGATGTACACACGTAGAAATGCAAAGACAATGCGATTCATGGGAAGTTCTGTTGCTAAGGGTATAAATTAAGCGATAAATTAAGATTACTGCGGATTGGATTTAGGAAAGGGAATTTAAATGATAGAATGGAGGGCATAATATTTAATTTATTACACACACACACACACACATATATATATATATATATATATATATATATATATATATATAATACTCTTTGGCCAGACTAATAAATGTTCAGTTTTAAACTAGCTTATTTATTTGTCAATCAATACGCGGTGAATTTCGGTTGTTCAACTTACTACTACACTTTACTGCTACTTAAGTAACCTTGAATAAAAAACATAAAAGTGATATTATTTTCGTCTGGGTATAATTTCTTTTAGCTTCGTAACTCAACAAAGAAGGTTATAATAGTAACGTGGGAGCCATAAACCTTCTGAGCGAACCTTAAAAAGTTGATTAGTGACATTCAGAACAGTACCATACCATCAGAGCGTGCGAGGGGAAGTGGGGGGAGGGGTAAGCTCATTGAAGCCGGCAAATTTTTATGTTAAAACTTAAGACGTCTGCGACTTACATCTGCGGCAGTTAGACTGTAACGGACTAATTTAATTTACTTACTTTTCTGCGATGAAACAACACTAAACGATTGGCCGTTATCATTAAGTACTTGTTGCTGCATTTGAATGGCATTTTTGCAACGGTTTACATTAGAGTATGGACTTAACCCTTTGAGGGGCGGTGTTTGCACAGTGCAAACGCTTAAATCTCGCCCTTCTTTCACTTGCATTCAATGTATTCCAGTTAAATGAGGATAAAAACGGTTTGTGCTGCCATCTGTTATCAGTTTAAAGGAGTAAAATCATATTACAACCTTTAATGGGAAAAATTTTCAAGATTTTTTAGGTTAAAAAAAATCGAGAAAAATATTTGCACCATGCAAACGGTCAAGGTTCTTGCCCCTGAAAGGGTTAACTGGATTGGCTTCTGAAAAGAGTAAATTCTTATTCGATGGCCAAAGAAAATTGTCACTGAGGGATATTAATCCTCATTATTTTGGAAATTGATTATGAATGTATTTATGAATGCACCATTATGATTGGCTTCCGAAAAAAATTGTCTTATTATTGGATGACCACAAAAAATGTTCTGGTCATCATTTGTCAGAAAAACTATGTTGTCATCGAGTGGTGTTAACCCTCGTTATTAGGGAAATTTATTAGGAATGTAAAAAGTTAGAAGTCCATCAAGTGCTTTGACACCCAAAATTTCAAACATTTCAAAAAGTAGACTTAGCCGATTTGGCTTGTGAATAGCTCTTATAAGGAAAAAAATGGGCTTTAAATAGTTGAGTGGCACAAAGAAGAAGATCCAACAGTCTCAAACCCAATTCTGACTTCAAGAACCTGTTCCCAAACTTTGCACATATCAAAGAAACTTTTATTCCCCTTTGCAGACTTCAAAACTCCAAAAGCTACGAAAGAATGTTTCTCTTTATTGTTTCAAAAACCAAGAACTTCTCGAAAGAACAAAGAAAGTTCGTAACTCCGTAATGCTTATTTCTTTTTTTTTTTTTTTAAAAAAAAAAAGGAAATAAAAAAGCGTTATCTCCGACAAAATATCCGTCCTGAAAAATCACCTGGCCAGACAAACGAATAAAGAAGCTTGATAGAATTTTCATTCCATCGAAAAACTAGAATGTGGGGCATTCGATATACTGCGTAATACCTTTTTCTTTGTATCTACAACATTCTTCTTCAGACATCCTTTCGCTCGCCTCTTTTCAATAAAATTGAAACAAAAACTCATCTAAACCCGAAACTTTCTCTCCATTCGGATATATTCTCTCCTTCCCCCCCGCCCCCCCCCCCTTTTCTCTTTTCAACCTAATTTTGAAAGGCTTGTTCTCTTCTCGTTGTCATTACATTCGTTTTTTGTTCGTCTTCTCCACACTCCCTCTTCTGTTTTTTTTTCTTTGTTTCGTGAATGTCTGATGTATCCCTTCTAAGTGTTGCCGAAAAAGCAATCGAACAACTTCCCGGGAAGTCACGCAAATCCAGAGAGAAACACGGGTACAGTTCTCATCAAATATTTAAGCCTTTGATTACTGATGGAATTTCGTTCCCCCCACCCTGGCAAGGTCGGGAGGCAGCGTTTGGAATGCCGCCGAATTCTAGGAAATTTCTCTGTTGTGTATAAATTGGGCTACATTATTAATGACCTAGAAATGTATCGGAGCGTTTGATTTATTAAAAATACTCAACTTTCATCCTCGTCGGCTGGTTAATAATCGATACTTCTTTTTATATCTCTTTTACTCCGGAAAAAATTCATTACGGATAAATATATTTATTTGCTTTCTCTCTCTCTCTAAATGCTGGGTGTTTTCGACTTAAATCTAATGCATACAGCATTGTTGTTTCAAAAATAAAACAGGAAAATAAGTCATTTAATGACCCTTTTTCCTGGAAATCGGAGGTTATTTCAGGTCTGTAATAAAATTGGATAAAAGTAATATCTTTGGTAACAATATCAAGCGAAAATATAATTTTAGCCTTTTGCGTCAAGAATATCACCAGAAGAGATAAATGAATCTATTCCAGAGAGTAAAACAATTTTATTTTCGAAATTCTAAATACTTAAATCGGCCCCGAGATAGCCTAGTGGTAACGCGTGTGGCTTTCGGTGCCTAGGGTGCTCGGTTCGAATCCCGACAGCGCCATTCAATACCCTCCGTCCTTAGCCGGATAGGCCGGGCGCTGGCATTCGGTACCAGAGTCTGTGGGTTCGAGTCCCACTCTTGGCATGGACGCTTGTGGCCGTTCGGAATCGGCTTTAAGTGGTAGGTCCCGGTCTAATTAGCCCTTGTAAAAATTGACCGTATCGCTCCAAACCAACCCAAACCAAACCTTAGCCAGATAGGTGCACATTAAACCTGAAGACCCGAAAGTCCCTCTATGAGGTCAGAGAGGGTAGGAGAGGGTACGATCTCTCCAGATGGGGGGGGGGAGGTGCTCGGTCAAAATGGAGGTGGCACCTGCCCAAGTCGGACTCCGACCCTTGTGGTGCCATTATAAACTGGAGCCGCACTCTTCAACCCGAAGAGCCTATATAGACCTGGTCTGGAACACTTCCAGGGGACATTAGCAACAACATCAAATACTTAAATCTTTTTTCCGAGCTCTAATTTTCAGTTCAAAAATCATAAATGTCCCTCCAATTTATCTGTCTATTTATTTATTTATTTATCGATAAGCATACCCACGCGGAAGCTGTCATGATAATTTACTTACAAGGGGGGCGTCCACAAATTACGTGAGGCGATTTTGGCGATTTTTTCGACCCCCTCCCCCCCCCTGGTGAGATGTCGTGAGATTTGGCTCGACCCCCCTCCTCCGCAAATCTCACGCGAGATTTTTCAAAATGCGTATTTTTAGTGTAAATAAGTTAATCTGTGCTTGATTGCGTTGGATTTATTTAAAAAAAACATAATTTGCTTAATTATTTTTATTTAAGACTAGCCGAAAACCCGCGCTTCGCTACGGAGTACATTCAAATTAAATACAACGGTCAACGTATGCAATTTATGCCAAAAAATAAATATATATATTTATAATAAATGCGATGATCAATGTATACAATTGATGTAAAATATATATCTATCTATCTATATATATATTTATAAAAAGATCGTAAGGGATATGCATTTTTTTGGGATAATATCCAATCGTCTGCTGCATTAGAAAGAGAAAAAAAAATATTTTTTTGTCTATTTAGTTATTACGCACGTGACGATAAATTTATTGAAAGTACCAGAAAAAGAAATCACGTGATCAGCATTTAATAAATTCAATTCTAAAAATTAATCTTTAAAAATTCACCAAAAATCAGGAAATGGAGGTAAAAATTCGAAAAAAATTTCATTTTGAAGGAATTTTTAGAATCTTTCTCGTGATATAAATTTTATAACCCTCGATGTATTATTTTAAATGCAAACGTAAAAAAAGTTTAAAAAACAGCTTAAAAATTTAATTTAAAAAAATCTCAGAAGAATTTTTGAAAAATCTTTCTTAGTGCACCCCTACACTATTAGAAGAATCGCCATGCAAAATTTCAGCCCTTTAGGTCCAGCGGTTTGGTCTGTGCGTTGTATGTCAGCCAGTCAGTGAATGAATGAGTCAGTTACGGAACTCTTTTATATATATAGACTAGTTAAGACTAGTATTTAAGACTACTAAGAACGTACTCTAGAATCACAGTGAGAAAATCGAACAATAAAATACTTAAATCGGAACTACTAGAATTCGTAAAAGAATATTCATTCTAATTCAGTCAACGAGGACTCATGTGTGGTCTCAAGAGTGACTACTGAAACTATTGTGTAGGATTTGGCCATATTTTAGTGTAGAAACATGTTTTACTTAATATAACCCAGGTTTCTCGCAATTTTACGCTGTTTCTTTCGGAAAAAAATTACGTGATATTTGACGAGACACCCCCTCTCCCTCACGTGAGACTGGGTGAGATTCGGCTCAAATCCCTCCCTCCCCTAAAAGCCTCACATAATTAATGGACGCCCCCCAAAGTACAACGCTATTATTTTCTTTTTGCAAGCTTTTAGTTCACTTTTCTACCAGTCTAATTCTAATTAAAAAAAAAAAAAAAAGCCTTTGCGCAAATCAATTTGTAGATGCCTTCTGTGCCAAGAATGTCACCAAACATTTCCGGTGAATAAAACAATTATTTTTGTAATGTCTAAATATTTAAATCTTTTTTATGAGCTATAATTCCTGTTCGTAATTTTCAACTTTTACTGCCTATCTATTTATCTATACACATAATCTTTTCTTTTTTCTTTGCTTTGAGGATGCGTTCCAGACTGTGTCGTATCAGAAAAGACAAAGGGTATATGGTAAATTCATGGATATGTTCAACGACTTCTTTTTGTTTATAAAGTACATATAAAAATAAAAAATAAAATAATAAATAATTGAAACGTAAACAACTTTTTTTTATTTATTTCAATATTCGTGCAAATTGTGTGCATTGAACATAAAGAAAATCATATTCTTAACAATCTTAAAAAAAAAATAATCAGTCTTTTGAAATTCAAATCAATCAAAGCTTTATTTTAATTTTTTTTAATCACAAAATCAGGAACAAAATTTATAAAGTATATACGATTAGACGCTTTATTATTATTTTTTTTTCGAACGTGGAAGCATTTGTCGCTAGACATTCGCCTGTATGTACACCGCAAAACTGCTGGCCATTCATTTCAGGGGGCACCGTATAGGTGGCCAGCACTACCCCCTATAATCCGATCTCGTAATTTAGAACCGAGTCAAGTGACGAGACTGGTACACTTGACCTCTCACATCCAGAGGTAAATTTGAGAACTCGGAGGACATTGCAGCCACGACAGATTTTTCGTGCACCGGCCGCCATTAGTGTAGACGGTGGTGGATTTGTCAGCGACGGGCATCGAAGATGTGACGTTCAGGTCACTGTCTCGTTGCCTTTGCCAACTGGGCCGCCCCGTTCTAGACGCTTTACTAATGGGGTTCGCTTTCTAGAACTAACCGCATCCTTTTGTGTTGCGAATCGCTTTCACCCCAGGAAATTTGTAGAGTAACTTAATGAATTTTGGCATTTTCAAGTAAAATTTCTGATGACTGAGGTTGGATACGTTTAGTCATAAATTATGTAATAGATCGTTGTGAACCACTCTTGGATAGCTCTTTGCAAATTTCTTTGTAGAGTGCCATACAAGATTTCAGACCTGATTGTACGTTAAATATTGGGATCATTCGTGAAAAAATAAGTTTCCAATTTGTTGGATGCCTTCAAGAATTACTTTAGCTGTACAGTAGAGTTTTCGGTGCAGGTGTTATGAAAAAAAAAATTATGCGGAATGAAATCGAAGCAAAAATATTGACAATTTTTTATCGTGTTAAAAAAGATCGTGTAAAAACAGGATTAGAACATTTTTTTGACCGCGTTATTTCAAAATCGAGTAAAAAAATCCGTGTAATAAAGGATTAGGTGTATATTTATCTATCTCCATTCACACATAAAGCATGCCACAATAATTTACTTGTACAATTAAACTATTTCCAGCTGTAAAACAACATCTAAACTCCTAATGCCGATTTTATATATATATATATATATATATATATATATATATATATATATATATATATCAATGTATACAATTGATGTAATATATATATATATTACATCAATTGTATACATTGATCGTCGCATTTATTATAAATATACATATTTTTTTATTTTGGCATTAATTGCATACATTGACCGTTGTATTTCATTTGAATGTACTCCGTAGCGAAGTGCGGGTTTTCAGCTAGTGTTCTTTGACTTCTGTGAATAATTACTATGTTGTACTAAAATATATCAGCATCTACTCTGTTAACGAGACTATAGAAGCTTTGTATAGTTGCCTTTGCAAAGTTAAGGTAGAAGCATTCCGTTGCAATTAAAATCCGTATAACATCAATTGGTGTCTCTTGGTTGACTACTATGAGTAGCTGAAATACCCTTGACTTTGGCGCTCAAGAGACGTTCTAAAAATCTACTAAACTGTTCCACAAAACTTGATGGTTGATTTTTACAGTTAGATTTTTAAGTTCGACTCCGGTACAGAAAACTGTCCGGGTGAAATTCGCAGCAAATTCGAAGTGAGTGGGATTTCTCAGTTAAAGACCGCGGATGGTCTTAGTTAAGCAATTATGTTAATGAATTATTAATATTATTACCTAATTTCGCCTAAAAAGCCGTTTATCAGCGAGTTTTTGTCGATGGGTAGTAAGAAAATAATTTTCGCATTTATTCCCTCATATCGGCAAATTTCGCATTTATTCGCATCTATTTCGTAAATACGAAAATTCCGTATCCTTAGTTATAGCCAACTAGAAAAACAAATTGAAAAAATATTAAAATACGGTAAAAGGTAAAATTTAACCACTAGACTAATTTAGACGGAAGTATTTTAAGAATTTATTTCAAATTAGTATGTTAATTATATATATATATATATATATATATATATATATATATAGTGTATATATATATATATATATATGTATATATATATATATATATATATATATATATATATATATATATATATATATATATATATATATATATATAGTATATATATATATATATATATATATATATATATATATATAGTATATATATATATATATATATATATATAGTATACATATATATATAGTATACATATATATATATATATAGTATACATATATATATATATATATATATATATATATATATAATTAATATTCCCTAGTCATATTCTTTGGATAATTCAATTGAAATAAATGCCAGGCTCGAGGTTTGGGGAACAGGCTTCCCGGAAGAGGTTAGTCATATATTTCATTCCTTTTATGTCAGTCATTTTATGTTTTGTCATAAAACTAAGAGATAAATATTGACTGACTGAATTTTTTGCAGCTAAATATTTTGTGACGATAACACTTCCTCGCATTGTCATACTATTTTAATTAGTGACATATCAGCATTGAGGTTTGGAGATCAGGGTTCAAAGAAGAGCACGGCGTTTGGTGCGCTAAGAAGGGTACTCTTCCAAAGGGGGCGTGTCCAGAGAGTCGCCGTGCAATTTGTGTGATGCCCTGTAAAAAATTAATAAATTGACATTTTCAAAAATCCGTTTCTTATAACTTAAGGAATGGACGGGACTTTGATCATAGCGATTGTTTTGCTTCCCCAATGGCTCAATTCCTTGTTCTTATAACCTATGCCGTATTGGCGTTGTAGATAGCCCTGACTGTCTCCTGTATTCTTCAGGCGATCTTATGGATTTCACTCATTTGACAAGCTGTTCTGCGCTTTCTTTTCTGGACTGTCCCCCTGACAACTTTCATAACAAGGCTAGTTTTTATCGGACTGGCCATAAGATTTATTTGATAATTGATTTTTTTGAAATTGGCCTCATTAAAAATGCTCCATGCGCATTTCTTTTGCATATAATATGGAAATTTCTATTTACAGGATATACCTTCTAGAACTAACACTGAAACTTATTGCTTATTTTAAGCATTCATTAAAAATATAAAGAGAAAAAAAAATAGTGAAAACACCTTTTTATTTCGCAAAATACCTATAAATCATCTTTTCGAGTACAAAATTAAAAAATTCTGAGCTACGAAGCATATTTTTTTTCTATAAGATTTATTTGATATACAGTTAAGTATATAAAACTTAAATTTCAAAATAATACGATCATTAGAAATGCGCCCGGAACAGTTTGAATATTCGTACGACACGAAAATTTTTATTTTGAGAAAAACGCATTTAAAGATATCGCTATTAGTAACCACATACTACCTAAATTAAATACAAATGCCTATAACTAGGAAAGTAATCGCAGAAATTATAAAATTCTTTTTGCGACACATTCCTACGCGTCCGTAGTTTTACAATTCAATAAAATTTTAAAAAAAATCGAATTTTTGTACAAATATCACAATTTCGAAAGTCCCCTTAAAGTTTTAAGAAATTTTGATTCAACACCTGATAGTCACCGGATGTATTCTGCCCATCTAGTTCAGCGAACATTGCTTTCAAAATCCCCATTCATTTGGGCAACATTTTTATATGTGGTGCCGGACCACTCCTGACCCTCTCGTGGACCACCGGCTGGAATCCACTGGTTTCTAACGCTTTCCCAAATTCCAGAGCTTTCTCGGCCGCACCATTGCCGGACTCAACTGCTATTCTTGGTACGACTGGAGTGCCTTCTCCTAATGGATTTATCTAAAGTTTCAAGATGGGAGGTTTCACTGGTAGCTTTCATCAGTTAGACACGTAACAAGTTACGCGTTATTTAAAATCAGTGCTTAAAATAATATGCTAAAATTACTTGAATAAAACTTAAATTAAATTGGGAAAGAAAAATCTAAGTACGTAATGAAGACGCAAACAACAGAAGCGGGTAAGCGAAAAACCCACCCGACCTGAGTACTCAGAACGGAAAACGATTAGTTAGAAACATCCTGGCCTGGGTTCGAACCCGAGTCGGAACAGAAAAATTCACATATGATTTTAACGATGTCTATCATTTTGAGATGCAGGTCTCCCGGAGCACGAAGTACTTTGGCAATGTTTTTGAAGGAGGTTTAATAAGTCCGAGATGGAAAAAATATGAGTAACTTCCTTTATTAGTTTAACGATTTCTGCGAAGTCAGAGAGACCGCTATCTATATATATAAAACGCGTAGGTATGCGGCACAAAAATCGACGATATTTCTACAATCCGAATGGCAACGGCTGCAACTACCGGATGTAAACATAGCGGCTGTCCGCGTGTGGCTCGACGATAGCACTGTATTTTACTCATGAATAATTTTAATTTATACACGAAATAATTTTAATTTATTCATTTAATATGATTAAGTGGAGATATCTGAATTGCGAACAATAATACATACAGAGAGAAATGTAATCTATACTATATTTTAGTATTTTCACTCCATTTTATAAGTGAAAATTTTCCCCAACAATTTCTTATTTGATGTAATGATAAAGTGTAGATATCTTAGTTTTGAAAAATAGTACATACAGTGAGAGATATAATTTTTACAATCATTGGTGTTGGGTTTCTCAGACTTATCTTTAACTTTGTTCTGAAGTAATGGAAATTCACATTTTTTAATCATGATGTTTTAGAATCAGCCTTATAGTGAATTTATCAATGATTATAAATTTTTTGTCTGAGTTTTCACTACCCCTTAACAACGTATATTTATGATGACAGGTAATGGTAACATTCCTTACATATGTTACTTTCAATTGAGTTGTTTTGCAAAAGAAAATATAAATCTAAAAGCGACCATGCTGGACGCGCAGCGGCTAGTTGTTTTTATTGCAGGGAACATTATCATTACTATTAGCAGGCTGAGTGCTGCGTTTAGAAATAGGTTTTTCGAGGGTGATTTTTTTCTTAGGGGCAGTCCTAACATTTTGATTGAGATTGGGATCAATATGGGTATTCGCGATAATTTTGGAGTTGTACGAAGCATTTTCCACTGGGCAGGCCGGGATGTTAGTGTTATTAACAGAGTTATTACTCTTATTCCACGCCGAAACGGCAGGAATAGGAGCAGGCATTGCCCGAAAAGAACCCAAAAAAGCAAATCCTTCGGTCCCGGGAAACTTTTCACGCTTTCCGACCTGCCGTTTCTCATTTCCATTGTCATCCAGATTAGGCACGAAATTTCCCCTTTCGAAACTGAACTGTGTGTTTCTCCCCATCCGTGGAAGCGGTTCAATTCCTATGTAGACCAGCGCGGTCTTTTATCAATCACGGCTTCGGATTCAGAACTTTTCCCCCTTTAACAATCACTCAATTACACGCCGGGATGAACTCCTTTATTTTCTATAGCCACCTCCACCCCTGGACCATTTTTTATAGGAGGTTTTTTTATTATTTCTGTTTTTCCCTACTCGGGTGCAGAATTTTTTTTCTTTCTCTATCTTTCCCGGCGAGGCTTTTGTTTTAAGCTAGACAAAAGCCCCCGTCTTCCATTGTGTTCGCGTCTTGACCACACGTTTCATTATTGTCTTAGAAATACGCGGGCCGCCCAACAATGATAACGCGTTTTAAAATTAATTATGCGATAAAGGTAATTTATGTTGCGCGTGCGTGCAGTCACCTCTCCGAAATTTATTTTTGACGGACGCCCAGAAGGGTCCATCTCAGCACAAAAACAACTCGAGATTATTTTTTGCTCAAATTATATTGTCTTTTCGTAATTATAGTGATTCGACTGCAGCGGATTTGTAACGGGGATGTTTTACAATCATTACATGGTTCGAAATAGAATTTTTTTTTTTTTTTTAAATTGTAGACTTTTTCATGTCTTTTGTGTTTTTATGGACACTGCAGTCCAGCTGTATGTCCTGTCCATAAAAACAAAGTTCACAAAGAATCCGTCAGCACCAGCATTACTGGTATTGAAATATATTAACCAATTACAAACCTCCAAACGATTAGCCACGAAATTGTTAAGGCTGCTATGTACTAAGAAAAAAATCGAATTTCCCTTTTCCTCTTCTTGCAGACTCTTGTGGTGGGAGGAGTCCAGTCGAGAGTTCGAGAATTACACCCCCCTTAGGATTGGCATTTTGAGGGATTGTAATGGCTCTCTCTCTATAGGGGGGTTAAGCGCTGCCCCCACATTTTCTATTTAAAATATATTTTTGTCAACTATTTACAGGTACATAAATGCCGATAATCCAATAAAATTGGCATTGTCAGATAGCCTGAAATTTTCTGCAAAGCGCTACGGGATTCGTTTTATAAATTTCGTCCACCGAAGGAATTGATGAGCGTTTAAAACACACTGTACCAGATTTTTCACCGAATAATTTAAATTTTAATATGTTAATTGCATTTTTAAAAAAAACGAAAAATGTACACAAATGTAAAATTTCTTTCTCTATGACGGAGTACATTTTTTTTTTAAATCTTTGAATCCAAGTCGGCAATCCGTGGACAAATTTTTTCCATAGGTTAACATGGAGGTGAGCGAATCCAATGGGGTTAGTACATAGCAGCCTTAAGGCCTGTGATTGGTTTAAAATATGTCAATACGAGTAAAGCTGACGCTGACGGGTTCTATGTGTACAGGCTCTAAAACAATTAAGTCGATGCGTTAACTGTCATCGCAGTTCTTCAATCCGGACATTGTATAAGTATGAGAAATTTTTCTAATCGCGAATTAGTAATTACATTATTTTTGATATTTTTTGCGCATGAAAATAAAAAACAATTGAGTGAAAAGCGTAATTTTTTTTGTGTTAAGGATTATCACCACAAAATTAAAATTTGTATTTGAAAAAATTTTTAAAAAAATGCATTTAAAGTCCTATTTTCAAACATTAGAAAACAAAATTTAGAAATATGCAATTTACTACTCTAAAATTTGAAAACAAAATGGAAGATTTACCAATGCCTGATTATGGAAATAAAGTTCCTGTGTCCCTGGCAATATCCCCCCCCCCTGATAAAATACCTAGTTCTTAATGCATGTAAAAGTATTACTGCCCCCATAAAATAGAAAGCCCTATCTCCAAAGAACAAAATTTTACAGGAAATAACAAAAACAAATTCCTTCACCTTGTGATAACTTAAGACTCCGGGTAGCTAAAAATGTTCAGAGTCAGTCTACTACATTAAAATACAATTTTATTAAATTTAAGTCGGAAACTTTTTACAACTATTTACAAATGTGTTGATCTACCTCTAGACATAGAGGGAACTGGCCTTCGTAATAGCCAAATAATTTCGATGAGAAGATGTCGGCAAGTACATTCACAACTGAACTAGAAGGTCGGTACACAGCATACAGCTCTGAAAATAGAATTACTTCGTAAGGAAAGTTATAGCTCACGAGAAACTTATAGAGCGGGCTGCTCTGAAATATGAAGATAACTTCTTGATGAAGTAACGTGCTAACAGAAGCCTGTAGAGCAGGATGCTCGGATATAGCTATACTTCAGGGTGAAGTATTAGTTGGCGAGAAGCTTAGAGCGGGCTGCTCTGAAAAATTAAGTTCAGGATGAAGACGGTCGCTCCAGGACCTCTGAGACGAAAGGTGCTCTCGAGATGAGAGTCTCGACCAAGTCTGCTCAAAAAACTGGATTTCTTTTCCCGGCGTTGGCACTCGTGCTTCCGGTCACGTGACTGCAAATTTTTAGGTTGGCTGGCCCAATTTGTGATGTCATGTTCGTTGGCTGTGATTCGCTTGACGACGAAGCCATGTGGTCGGCTCTTATAAATCAGCTGATCTGAAAATCATTAGTTCACGTCGAAATATTCATTAGTTTACATCCTCCCAGGGGCGGCAGATAGGAGCAACACCATTCTCTGCTTCCAGATACCTTGACGCCGATCTATAGAACTGTTCGCAGGTCACCTGCTGTGGGAGGTCCGGCTGTCTGGGTGATTTATTCGGAAAGGTCGTAACGGATTCTTACAACCTGCATCAAAGTTTTGGTACTTTAAAAGGCGTTTGATGTGTAAAAGTTGTTCTTTTAATGTACACAACTTTGTGTTAATGTTAATATAATTGATTTTTAATTTTTTTAGAAAAAAAATAGATTTAGGGCTTTTTATTTTAAAGTTTGCTGCTATAATACGCAGTCTTGGAAAGTCGATACGGTCTCTAAAATTTCAATATAACTCATCACTGAATTAGATTTAGGGCTTTAAGGTGCATTTTTTAGACTGATTCGAGAACGCTGTGAAAAACATTTCGATAAAAGTTGGAATTAGGGCCTTTTAACTTATCAGGGCAGTATAGTTCCTAATTGTTTTGGTGTTGACCATTTGTTAAGCTTATGCACCCAGTGGCTCTGATAAATTGAAAATTCTGGCACTACTGAACAGGGATATACGCTTATCACAAACTTGTCAACAATTTTTGCTGATTATAATGGATTTTTCTACAACGTGACCTTAACAGGACTCATGACTCTTAAGTCGAGGAAATGAGGCATATTTTCATACTTTTTGACTCTTTGTAACTATTTCAATTTACTCCCGATTTTTAAAAATTTTATGTATATGATAAATTGATATATTTATTTTAATAAACAAATTTTCAACTCTCCAAATAATTTTAAATAATTTTTTTAAAGCTTTAGATATACCTTGTTTTTTTAAGTATTTTTATCGTATACTGGCTTGCGCGCAGAACTATGAAATTAATTTTACACTTAAATGTATAATGCCTGTTTTATATTTAAAATAAATAATTCAAAATACAATTGAACATAAAACATTCAACATTAAAATATTTTTTCAATTTTTTTAAAACTGCTCAAAATATGCTTAAAATTTCCTTAAATTTTTGCATTAATTTTCCCCTGAAAAAATAACAAAATGTGTAGCGATTGCAATGACTCTAGTTGAGACGTAATAAAATAACATAATTATGCAGTGATAAAAATGTCATGGAATTATGGTTCATAGTTTTTGAGATATCAGTTGCGGAATGATGCAAAATTACATTTTGAGAAAAACGAGTTTAAAATCTTTCTTACCATAAACTTGATCAGTAATTAAATATTTAGAATATCAATATCTCCGGAACTAAGCGGAATATTTTCATGCGGTTTGCTTTATTTTGTTCAGAAATGATCAGGCTTTAACATATATTTTTTTTCAAAAAATCGAATGTTTTAAAGATTTAAGGGTAGTGAGTCCCCTTAAAGGAGTAATTTGGACGACGAAAAGATAGATCCGTAAAAGATACTTTCTCTTACCGAGGTTGGCTCAGAAGCAGAAAGGATCGCATTACATATTCAAATTTTGCGCTAGAGTTATGAGAAAAGCTTAGAATAAGACACAACATCGGAGAGCAGAGTTTCTCAACCTATGGTACGCGTACTCCTTCGTATATGTGGCGGACTGTTCAGGGGTACAGGGAATTTTTTTAGCAATGGTTAAAAAAAAACAGCCTCTCGTAATCATCAGTAGCGCATCAGTTATCGCATTGCTAAATCGAGTTAAATTCACAGCTTTGTCGAGACTTTGATCTCTCCTCGTAATTAAAGCTGCCTTTCTATGTATGTTTGGAGAAGAATATGTCCGCTAAATTTACGAAACCCTTTTTAAACAACACAGTTTCTTGGAGAATTCATGGCCTGTTTGGTGATATTGAATATATAGTAATAGGTGTAGAGTATGGCTCACTTCTACCCAGACTTGGGTGTATATAATTTGAAGTGGCACTCTAAATAAATTTGATACAAACAGTTTATACATGAAACAATGTTTATTGAATTCGTTGCACATATAGAATTTGCTTTTCCAGCAATAAGCATACGTACTACTTGTACGGAATATATATTAGCATTCAATAAAAAATACACTTTGCAATACTCACAACCTAGAGAGTCAAACCAGCAGTTCTGCTACGTAAACTTTAGGCCCCCTAAGCACTAGCGCAGGATAGCACCTGGAGCTGCTTACCTCGTAGCTCCCTCTCGCTTATCTATCAACGTTAAAAACCTCCTAACTTAATCAAGCTGATTGGTATTTATACCAAGCGCGTATGCCGAAATTAGCATATCTCAAGCAGCTTCTTTAATTTATTCACTCAAAAGTTCGATTCATTCTTGTGAATCGAATCTTATGTATACCTTACATAGGTAGAATTAGAAAGAGTAAATGACTTAAACACACTCTGATTTCCATAATCTCTATGGCTTCAGGGAGGCTTCGACCCCCTGAACTTGGGGTACAATCAGTGAAAAATTGTCCCAGTGGGTACAAAGTTACAAAAAGGTTGAGAAAGGCTGTCATAGAGAGATGATTTTCCTCTCTCTCGAGAGGTAACTCATGTAATAGGTAATCAACCAAAATCAACCAAATCTTCAATCACACCATCCCTTTTCCAATACATAGTTTCTAATGAAACAACATGAGAGCTATTGTTGATACTATTGAATTGTTACTATTTTATGGACAGCATAAAATTCATGAATTGTTCTTCGAATTACAGCACAATCAAAATTATCTAAAGCTACGTTTTCGGTGGTTCTTTTTTTCTGACGTTTCCTCGGAGATTCAAATTTTGGAGCTTCTTCACCCTTTGCTTCTCTGCGTATTCTTTTTACACTGGACATTGATATCCCGGTCATTTCACTGGCTCTCTTTAGGGATTGCGAAAGTGGAACAATAAC
>OU015502.1:144785748-144787193 GCA_907164885.2 Dolomedes plantarius
CTGATGTGATCTTTTAATTACAGTATAATAATTTTAGGTCAGATCTTGGCCTTGACCTGGAAATCTGAGTCAAATTGACTATACTCAAAAGAGTAAATTATTTTTAAAACTAAGAGTCTTTTTGTTGAAAATTTTTGAATCCATTATCAGTTTTTCGTTAACTTATTAAATTTAAGTTGCTTTTAATTTTGTTTATCGATTGTCAATTAGTATACTATAATGATACACCATTTCATTTATTTGAAGTAAAAATTATCTGCCATCATTTTTTCGTAAAATGTAAAATACAGTATACATTTTAAATACAATATATTTTAAAATATTTTATAATTCCAAGTTGTAGTGGATTACAAATAAATTTAAATAACTGAAGTTCAACTTCTCTCTCCCCAGGAACCTAAGTTAAAAAGTTAGTTAAGTTTAAGTTATTGGTTTAGGAAAAGGGTTTTTTTTTTCTTATTTCCAACACAGCAGGATAAATGGTCAAATAATCCTTGTCCCGATTTTATTGTATGCACCAAATATTTGGTTAAGGTCAATGGTTACTCACCATAAATTTATGGGTTCATAATTATTTTACATTTTTCAAAGCTGAATTTTAGATAATTTTTAAATTGCAAGTTATTTAGGTGGTACGAATATGCTGTATTTTTTTTCTAATTAACAATATATTGGCATAATATTTTGGTGATTCATTGCTATTATTCAAAGAGTTAGGGCAAACTGAACAGATGGCATTGAAATTTTATCTGTAAGTAAAATTCATTTGACCAAATTTTTCATATGGATCATAATTTAAAAAGGTAGTTTTTAATTAAAAATGACAAAAAAAAATCTCAGTCCAACGATTAAATGATTTTTCAAAAATATTTCTAAGTTTCACAATTTAAAAAGGTCGTTTTTATTAAAAAAGCTAAAAGAAAAACCCAAAATTTCCAATATTTGAGAATGATTTTTTCAAAAAAGTGGTTTTTATCAAAAACCCAAAATAAATCAAAGTCCAACGTTTAAATGATTTTTCAAAAATTTTTCTAAGTTTCATAATTTAAACAGGTGGTTTTTATTAAAAAAGCTAAAAAAATTCAAAGTCCAGCGTTTTGAAAACACTGCTTAAAACACATTGGCGAGAATTTTTCCACTCCTCAAAACACGGTAAAATTGCCAAGTTGGCGAAAAAAATCCAAGATGGCGGCCATGCACACAATTATTAAGTAACGTAATATTAATTTGAATAGTATTTTAGGTGCTTAAAATAATTATAAAAACATTCTTTACTTAAAATCCTTTTTTATTTTTGTATTTTTATTTCATCTCTTACTCTAATTTTGAGATACCAATGTGTATCTATACTTCTATAATATATCTATACTTATATATAAAGAGACAGCGATTTTGTACGTGGAGGGTAATCTTCAGAACCACTGCACCTATTGAAAAATTCTTTC
>OU015502.1:144787293-144874793 GCA_907164885.2 Dolomedes plantarius
GACATAGGCTATATATTATGCATATCTGATCAGTAGAAATAAAGTTAGAGGGGATACTCTAGATTTGTGTGCACGGCCGCCATCTTGGATTTTTTCCGCCAGGGTTTGGCGCATTTCGCATGGCGATAATTATTGCGTCCTGGTAAAAATAACCCAATGTCAAATTCTCTAATTTTAAGATCAAGCAGTTATTTCTGATGTGATCTTTTAATTACAGTATAATAATTTTAGGTCAGATCTTGGCCTTGACCTGGAAATCTGAGTCAAATTGACTATACTCAAAAGAGTAAATTATTTTTAAAACTAAGAGTCTTTTTGTTGAAAATTTTTGAATCCATTATCAGTTTTTCGTTAACTTATTAAATTTAAGTTGCTTTTAATTTTGTTTATCGATTGTCAATTAGTATACTATAATGATACACCATTTCATTTATTTGAAGTAAAAATTATCTGCCATCATTTTTTCGTAAAATGTAAAATACAGTATACATTTTAAATACAATATATTTTAAAATATTTTATAATTCCAAGTTGTAGTGGATTACAAATAAATTTAAATAACTGAAGTTCAACTTCTCTCTCCCCAGGAACCTAAGTTAAAAAGTTAGTTAAGTTTAAGTTATTGGTTTAGGAAAAGGGTTTTTTTTTCTTATTTCCAACACAGCAGGATAAATGGTCAAATAATCCTTGTCCCGATTTTATTGTATGCACCAAATATTTGGTTAAGGTCAATGGTTACTCACCATAAATTTATGGGTTCATAATTATTTTACATTTTTCAAAGCTGAATTTTAGATAATTTTTAAATTGCAAGTTATTTAGGTGGTACGAATATGCTGTATTTTTTTTCTAATTAACAATATATTGGCATAATATTTTGGTGATTCATTGCTATTATTCAAAGAGTTAGGGCAAACTGAACAGATGGCATTGAAATTTTATCTGTAAGTAAAATTCATTTGACCAAATTTTTCATATGGATCATAATTTAAAAAGGTAGTTTTTAATTAAAATGACAAAAAAAAATCTCAGTCCAACGATTAAATGATTTTTCAAAAATATTTCTAAGTTTCACAATTTAAAAAGGTCGTTTTTATTAAAAAAGCTAAAAGAAAAACCCAAAATTTCCAATATTTGAGAATGATTTTTTCAAAAAAGTGGTTTTTATCAAAAACCCAAAAATAAATCAAAGTCCAACGTTTAAATGATTTTTCAAAAATTTTTCTAAGTTTCATAATTTAAACAGGTGGTTTTTATTAAAAAAGCTAAAAAAATTCAAAGTCCAGCGTTTTGAAAACACTGCTTAAAACACATTGGCGAGAATTTTTCCACTCCTCAAAACACGGTAAAATTGCCAAGTTGGCGAAAAAAATCCAAGATGGCGGCCATGCACACAATTATTAAGTAACGTAATATTAATTTGAATAGTATTTTAGGTGCTTAAAATAATTATAAAAACATTCTTTACTTAAAATCCTTTTTTTATTTTTGTATTTTTATTTCATCTCTTACTCTAATTTTGAGATACCAATGTGTATCTATACTTCTATAATATATCTATACTTATATATAAAGAGACAGCGATTTTGTACGTGGAGGGTAATCTTCAGAACCACTGCACCTATTTGAAAAATTCTTTCACTGTTTGAAAGGTACATTATTCCAGATGGACATAGGCTATATATTATGTATATCTGATCAGTAGAAATAAAGTTAGGGGCTTAATCCTGACAATCTCCATTATTACCGCTACTGCCCTCTACCGCTTTTTGTGCCGAAGTCTTCAACGATCCTTAGCGTGGTGCTATCTATACTTATATATAAAGAGAGAGCGATTTTGTACGAGGAGGGTATATCTTCAGAACCACTGTACCTATTTGAAAAATTCTTTCACTGTTTGAAAGGTACATTATTCCAGATGGACATAGGCTATATATTATGTATATCTGATCAGTAGAAATAAAGTTAGGGGCTTAATCCTAACAATCTCCATTGTTTCTGCTACTGTCTTCTACCGCTTTTTGTTCCGAAGATTTCAACGATCCTTAGCGTGGTGCTATCGCGGTGGGCTTCTGTTCTGACGCTAGCGGTTCGAACCTAGCCGTTCTCCGGCACGCCTTTTTCTTTTAAAAAATTTATTTTAATTATTAACTAACGTAAAATTAATTTAAGGTATTATTTAGATTATTATTAAGGTGAAAAAAGATTTACAATTTATTGGCTATCAACTGGAAATTTATTGGTATAATATTTTGTTCAACCCGGACACAGTCGGGACGGGCCGCTAGTATATATATATATATATATATATATATATATATATATATATATATATATATATATATATATATATATATATATATATATATATCTGTGAGTGTGTGTGTGTGTGTGTGTGTAATGATATTAGGGTCGATGAAATTCAGGAGTGGAAATAATCGTAGTCTTAGAATAGTGTAGTTGTCGACAGGTTTAGGCAATGGGTGTGGTCGAACCGGAGTCAGGCGAAACTGAGAAATCAAGCCAAAAACAAGTCCAGGCGAGAGATACAATCCTCCATATAAATAGTTACACAGTTTTTATTTCAGAAGCACTTTCGTGGCTAGCTGTAGTTACTTCAGAATTTCACATTTGGACATATTATAACAGAATACCACATTCAGAACAGTCCGGAGCCTGACGGAGCTACACATGATGGCCAAAACCCTGCAGCGCAACTTGCTGCATGCTGCTAGGACGGAGATCAGACACAGAAGATGCGCAAAACTCTAGGTTCTCGCCCTTGAGTACAGGCGAGCTGAACTTTTAATTGGTAAAAACGTGACACCTGACCTCATCACGCCGCATCGGACGAGGTCACGTCATGGCTTCTAGAACAACCTTCTTATATAAGCTTACTGTGCGCACGTGGACTTCGGAGAAAATCTGATAGATTAATTTGGTATTTAGATCAAAATCAAATCGAGGGATAATGTTCTGTTGCAGTAAGACAAAGTTAATGAAGGGAAATGTTATTATTTCATATGTTTTATATGTATATATATATATATATATGTATATATATGTATATATATATATATATATATATATATATATGTATATATATATATATATATGTATATATATATATATATATATATATATATATATATATATATATATATATATATATATATATATATATATATATATAACATACCATCCCTGTAGTGTGATTAATGCATTTTTTTGTAACATTGCCAAATTTAATACCTCCATTCAATGGGTTTTCCTTCAGTATCATGGACAAAATTATATTGATACTCCAAATAAAATATCTCAAAAATCGAACTGTTGCAAATAACAGACAGACAACACTAAGTTTTCATGCTTCTGTCCCGTCTAATAGAAATAAACGCCAACAGAAAATCTGTTGAATTCATGGTCATTTTTTATCATAAATGGGGTAATAAAAGATTGAGAATCAGTCTTTTATTGCTTTTATTTGCCTAATATATATATATATATATATATATATATATATATATATATATATATATATATATATATATATATGGTAGCTTTTAGTCGTAAAATCTGATAAAGGTGAATGAAACTAAATAAATAGGAAGTGATGGATCATGCAAATCTACGTTTAATAGATATTATACATTAACTATGAGAAAGATGGGCAAGTAAATTTCGTAGTGAGTGCTACGTATTAATAATTTTTGTTTGGTTTGCTATAAATAAAGTTATAATGTTTATAAACACAAAATTTCTAAGTTTACATTTTAAAGAAGCTTTTGATTATTATCTCGCTTGTACATTATATGTTTTTTCTCTGGTTGAGAAAGGAATTATGCCGAATCAAGAACTATGCACGCCATGTGTTTTGGGGTCAATATTCTGGTTACCGAACTCGCATGCTATATCCTAGATCAACCTTAAAATTTGTTCTACTTCGATTACAGTGTACAGCATTATTTTTGACCCTTTTTTGTTCTGATGCTACAGTGTCAGTAAAATTGTCAGTAATTCAGTTGAACAAAATTTTTTGGTTAAACATGAAAAAAAAAGTTAATGATGCTACAGTGTCAGTATAATTGTCAGCAATTCAGTTGAACAAAATTTTTTGGTTAAACATGAAAAAAAAAAGAGTTAATGATGCTAGAGTGTCAATATAATTGTCAGTAATTCAGTTGAACAAAATTTTTTGGTTTAACATGAAAAAAAAGTTAATGATGCTACAGTGTCAGTATAATTGTCAGTAATTCAGTTGAACAAAATTTTTTGGTTAAACATGAAAAAAAAAAGTTAATGATGCTACAGTGTCAGTATAATTGTCAGTAATTCAGTTGAACAAAATTTTTTGGTTAAACATGAAAAACAAAAGTTAATCCTTATTTCTCTGAAAAAAATTCCAACTTTAATTAATATCTCATTAAAACATATTGAGCAAGATTTGTGCAAAATTGTTGATATCAGTTTCTCAATAAAAATCATACAAACTTTATATGCTCCCATGATAGAAAATTAGAATAACAGAAAATTGAAATAGGAAATTTTGACATCATTTTTAGAGTTGAAAATGTATTTATTAAAATAAATATATCAATTTATCATATACATAAAATTTGGAAAAATTAGGAGTAAATTGAAATAGTTACAGATAGTCAAAAAGTATGAAAATATGCCTTGTTTTCTCGACTTAAGGGTCGTGAGTCCCCTTAATTATTTTTAAACGGACCTTTATTAGTTACTGCACGGAGTATAGTTGCATCCCAATACTTGAAGAATTCATTTTACGGTCATGGCTGATAAACATACCATGGCAAACGTTAGACGAATACAGCCCCTTTTCTCTCCCCCAGCTAAAACAACATAGATAGTTAACCGAAAAATATTCATGCTTTACACAGCTAATTCAAATTCAAACCAAAATAAACCTCAATTGTTGCTTCTAGCGGATGAGGCAAAATGAATTTCACCTTGGCAGACTTCTCTCCAGACGAGAGAATAGTGGGTGATGAATCACCCATCTGTTTAATGGCTGCATTTAACATGTGATATATAATCGATGATTCTCCTGGCTAACAAAATATCATATCGTTCTGTGCGATTAATTTCGAGCAGACAGAGAATCGCTCTGAGGTGCCAAATTGACTGGATACGCCAGGTACCCATTTTGCAAGAAGACATTTAGCAAGCATTCTGTGGATCACCATTTTGTTTCTAACTTACTGTGGTTAAATCTATCATGTTTTCTATTACCTGGCCCTCCGGAGTTGGTCATATTCTGAAGAAGATGGATTGCATTAAGTAAGATGAAGGAGGTAAAAATGTTACAGCAATGTTAGAGTATATCATCTATATATTGATTAAAAACTAAACTTATACATTTGTTTTAAAACTGCTAATTTCCTATCCCTTATAAAAGACTAAACTGTACAAAGGTAACCAAGCCATTTTTTTACTAGTGAGACAAACGTTCTCCGTGACATATAACGGCATATTATTTATTTGGATCTTGTGCTTTGTAAGCCAAACCGTAAATTAATTATCAACTGATGATTGCCAGTAGGATGAGGCAATACGATTGTAGTCTAATTAATGTCATACTGTTTTTATTCTCTGTCTAGCTGAATACCCGCGTTTCGCTACGGAGTACATTCAAATTAAATACAGCGGTCAATGTATGCAATTAATTCCACAAATTTGTGGCAATTAATGCCACAAATATATATATATATATATATATATATATATATATATATATATATATATATATATATATATATATTGTAACGGATATTTTTATAGACAAAATAATGTAGAAGAAAATATTCAAATTAAATACAAAGGTCAATATATGCAATTAATTTGTACGTTTAATATCCATAAAGCATACTAATTTGAATTAAATTCTTAAAATACTTCCATCTAAATTAGTCTAATGGTTAAATTCTACCTTTTACCGTATTTTAATATTTTTTCAATTTGTTTCGCTGTTATGCATGTGACGCAAAATTAATTTAAAGTATCACAAAAGGTAAAGAAACCACGTGATCAGCATTTAATAAATTAAATTCTAAAAATTAATCTTTAAAAATTCACCAAAAAATCAGAAAATGGAGGTAAAGATTCGAAAAAGATTTCATTTTAAAGGAATTTTTATGATATTTCTCGTGATATCAATTCTATAATCCTCAGATTATTATTTTAAATGCAAACTTTAAAAAAGTTACAAAAACAGCTTAAAAATTTAATTTTTAAAAATCAAAGAAGAATTTTTCAAAAATCTTTCTTAGTGCACCCGTACACTATAAGACAAATTGCCATGCAAAATTTCAGCCCGTTAGGTCCAGCGGTTTGGTCTGTGCGTTATCTGCCAGTCAGTTACGGAACTGCTTTATATATATAGATAATTTGTCGTTGTGGATTCAACTACATTTGACATCAAATGGACGCACAATTAACTGTTTATGTAGTTAACTTTTTGGGGTTAAAATAAAATCATTTTGGAATTGTTCATCCCTGCTGTGTGTTATGTGGTTGTCCCACATTTATCTTTTGCAGTTCCAGTTAATGAAGACCTTTTGTCAAATAAATAAGGAAAAAAATGGGTGCTTGAGTCATCTATATCATGTTATGCACTTTTGCACTAGTCCCAAGTTTATCCTCAGTAGTTACTTATCTTTTTTGGGTTAAAATATAATCATTTTATGAATGTTAGTTCCCGCTACGTTTTATTTGGTTGTCCCACATTTGCGATTGTCTCACTTTGCAGTTATCCCAAGTTTATCTTTTGTAGTCCTAGTTAATGAAGAGCTTTTCTCAAATAAATAATGAAAACGGGGGTGTTTGAGTCACCTATATCACATGCTCCCACCTTTTGCTGTTGTCCCACGTTTACGATTGTCCCTCGTTGCAGTTGTCCCACGTTTACGATTGTCATTCGTTGCATTTGTCCCACGTATGTCTTTTGTAGTTCCACTTAACGAAAATCTTTTTATCGTTTGTATTTCCACTTAATGAAGGCATTTTGTCAAATAAATAAGAAAAGGGGAGGTACTTGAATCCTTTATATCACATGTCACCTACTTTTGCTGTTGTCCCAAGTTAATCCTCAGTAGTTCGAGTTAATGAAGACCCTTTCTAAGAGAAATAGCAAAGAGGGTTGGTTGAGTCACCTGTTATAAATTTGGATACTGTGTTTGTTATACGTTAAATATCAACATCCAAACATACTGTCCTTCAACTAACTGGCCTGCATCATGTAAGCCAACGCAGAGTGTGAAACAACATCATTGATCGTTAATAGTAGAAACAGGGAAACTCAAACCACAAATCGCAAGTAGAATTGAAACGAGTTTCAGTTCAGTGGTCCGATTATCAACTCTGCACATTGTCTACAACTATATCAGTAGTAAAAATTGAAGCCTTCAGTTGATTAAAAAAGCTTATAAATCGGTATTTTTCCGTTAAACGGGCGCAAGTTATATATCGCCAAATATGGCTCATAAGTCACATTTTGTTTAATTAATTGTAATTCCCGTGATACGTGTATGTGAAAGAACGAAATTTATAAGAAAGCATTCATCTTGTTCTTTAAGTAAATAATTATTTAGGATGCCAAAAATCTTTAATGTCCTTCGAGATGTCTTCAAAAGGACCTTCTTTTTGTCGTCGCCTAAGAAATTCAGCCAGTACGATTGCAAATGGCGGCGTACCGTTCCTCAGCGTTTTTTCTTGTCGCCATACGGTGCTTCATCGCAACTGCTAAATTTTTTGTGCGATTGTGAAGAAAGCTAATAAAGTTTGTGGTTAATTTGTTTCTAATTTTTATTCATGCGAATTTCGGGGTTATATTTCGGGGTCTCTGAGCTTAATCGTGTTCTCTCGCATGATTCATACCCGTTGATTTATCATTTTCTTCCGACGTTTAGTGTGTGACAATGCTTCTTCAAAATTTAGTCCATCTATTACCTATTAAACTGATTTCCTAGGGTTGTGAATGTTGGCGACTTTTCATACTCGCCAATAGCGATACTTAATAGGACGAACGCCAAATGCGCCCGGCTAACGGAAAAGTACCATATCTTCATAACCGCTTGCTGAGGACGCCGGCGTACCAATGCATTTAAAGCTTTAGACTCCGTAAAACTTAGGCTTGAATAAATTTTGTCCAAAGCTAAAGATCTTGAAAACCCAAAGTAGGGTTTTTTTTTAAAAATAAATTTACAATAAATCTCGAAGACAAATTATTTTAAAACTCATCCCGTGAAGAAAAGGGAAAAAATATAGAGCTAGTTTTGTAGATATATCAAAATTCAAACATCATTGATTTAAAATTAGAATTTAAAATTTTTTTAAATAAAATTTCTGACAGTTCAAATTATTTTCATATGCATAATGATCTTTATGTAAAGGCACGGTCGATTGAAAAATTTATTTGACGATGTGAGTAAAGGAAGAATATAAATTTCTTTCTTATTCATCTTACTATCGGCAATTCCACAGTAGGAAGACATGCTAAGCCTTCGTGATAGACATGGGTTTTCTTTTACCAAGAAAAACATTCCTTTTTTAATTTTGCTCATGAGATATCATCCTAAGAGATTTTGACATAAGACTCTTCTGCCGAACTTGGGAAAATAATTACATTTGGAACAAACAGCATGAAATGCGTCTTGCGTGAAATGAATCGCAAATCTAGAAAAACTCCATTCCAGGATCAATAGATATCAAGTACTGATCACGGCAAGGTACTCATAGATAGTACAGTACTAAAGTGCTCTTCCAGACGATGTACTTATCGGTAGAAACACGCAGTTTGTTATTTCAATTCTAAAAGCTGCTACAGTATGTTTTAATCCAATGAATTAAAAACCCGTTTTTTAATAGATTTTTTGGGGCCCTTGACCGTCTAAAAAAAAAAAAGGCCAAAAAACCAGGAAGAAACAAAATGGCGTCTCAAATGACGAGCCCCGTTTGGATATAGCGAAAGCATTACTTTAACCTTGCGCGTAATTTTCCGCTCTATTAAATCCGAAATGGAGAATCATTTACTTAGATGTAATGAATAAGGAATGTGTTAGTAAAATAAAAAGGGGGAGAGATTTCAGCCGCTGATGTGAAACTCTCGCTGCGTCGATGTGTTTTTCTTTGACAAGCTGGCTTAAAGTGACATTTTTTCACAGTCGATTTCAGATCCAGGAATGGAGGGCTGTTAAATAAATAATTGTCGCGAGAGATGAATAAATAACGCGGGTTGTTTTGTTATTTTAAAGAAATTAATCAGGCTAAAAACCTCCCTCAAACTTTCAGAATTCGATACTTATTCGTGGGTCGTTATAATTTTCTCCATCTCTGACATTATGCCGGAATCTTTGTTTGATTAATGCGTAAAGGAGCAAAAATCTTTTTAAAAAATGCTCCATTTTAAGTTGAGAGTAGGTTTTAAGGCTGCTGTGTACTAACCATGAACAATTGAATAACTGAATCTTATTCGAAGATTTTTGCCCTTTTCGCCACACTTTCATCTGCAGGTGTTTTCGATAAAAACTTGTCCAATGAGGTTTGTTTCGTCACCCCTTTCAGAATGTTTCTGAAATGAGAGGTCGGGCGCTGTTCGGTTTCGGACGGCGACTCAAGTGTGGGTAAGAGCGAGCTGCCCCGTGTCATACTTGTCGAGAGTTAATCTCTCGGTTTAAGGGGACTCACTACCCTTAAATCTTAAAAACATTCGATTTTTTGAAAAAAATATATGTTAAAGCCTGATCATTTCTGAACAAAATAAAGCAAACCGCATGAAAATATTCCGCTTAGTTCCGGAGATATTGATATTCTAAATATTTAATTACTGATCAAGTTTATGGTAAGAAAAATTTTAAACTCATTTTTCTCAAAATGTAATTTTCCATCATTCCGCAACTGATATCTCAAAAACTATGAACCATAATTCCACGAACTTTTTATCACTGCATAATCGTGTTATTTTATTGCATCTGAACTAGAATTATTGCAACCACTGCACATTTTGTTACTTTTTCGGGGGTAAATGAATGCAAAAAATTAAGGAAATTTTAAGTATATTTTGAGCAGTTTTTAAAAAGTTGAAAAAAAAAATTTTATTGGTGAATGTTTTATGTTCAATTGTATTTTGAATGATTTATTTTAAATATAAAACAGGAATTATACATTTAAGTGTAAAATTAATTTCATAGTTCTGCGCGCAAGCCAGTATACAATAAAAATACTTAAAAAAACAAGGTATATCTAAAGCTTTTAAAAAAAATTATTTAAAATTATTTGGAGTGTTGAAAATTTGTTTATTAAAATAAATATATCAATTTATCATATACATAAAATTTGGAAAAATTGGGAGTAAATTGAAATAGTTACAAAGAGTCCAAAAGTATGAAAATATGCCTTTTTTCCTCGATTTAAGAGTCGTGAGTCCCCCTTAAGACTGGAAAGTAGTCTTAGAATAATACGTATATAACTGTATAATAGTTATACAT
Organism: Dolomedes plantarius; assembly: GCA_907164885.2. Classification (NCBI taxonomy): domain Eukaryota; kingdom Metazoa; phylum Arthropoda; class Arachnida; order Araneae; family Dolomedidae; genus Dolomedes; species Dolomedes plantarius. Next base: position 144,797,799 of record OU015502.1, read on the forward strand.
AAAATTTGTAAACATTATATGTTTCTCGTGTGTTCATTTGACGAGAACGTTACACGGCATTCGCCGAGCAAACTAGTGGTTGGGTATCTGAAGCTGGCTCGTAACCCGAAATTTAGCTCGCAACTCGAAAGCAAAAAATCGACCGAGAGGCAGCTCGTATCTCAAAAAACGCGTAAGTCGGGACACTGGTAAGTCGAGGTACCACTGTAAATTTCAATATAATTTGTTACGTAATAAAAATAATTACTAATTCATTCTTCAAGTCTTTTTATTGCAGCAACTGCTATAATTGTTTTAGATACCGTCTTTTCTATAGACAGGATTGCTTGATCATTTAATCGCTCTTGGATTATCGTTGTTCGAAGATAATTTTCTAAAATTTTCAGTTTATAAAAACTGCTCTCGGCTTCCGTTACAGTTACAGGTAGTGTTCGTTGAATTCATAGAGCTACAACAACGTTTGGAAATAGCATTCAAAATTTATTTCTCATGATCCCAAATTCGGCAGCTAATAAAAAAAATATCTAAATGTTATCTTATATTTGCGTATTTTTACGAGTTTCGTCACAAATCGGATTAAACTTTTAGTATTTGATCATTATTCGTTAAAAATTTCCTATTTTTAATACGTCTCACTATGGCGCCTGAGGTAGTTCACTCGCCACCTCACCTATGGGATCGTCTGACCATCTATACTTAAAGTTATGAAAGCATAGCATAGTCAATATTTATTTGTTTTTCTATAAAATGCCTTCAGTTTTTAATCCCCTGACTTGTGGGTATTGCTTTGACTAGTAAATATCTAAAAATGTTTATTGGTACAGTGATGTTTCGTTAGCAAATACTTCGTTATATTATCTTATGACTTATAAAGTTACTAGAAGGTAACCCGTCATTTTGACGTCATAATACTAATAATGACGTCATAATGGAAAAAGAATATGAAAGTTAAAAAATATCCCGAATTATCTAACAATATTGCATTTAATCCACACCTTGTAAAAGCAAACCCTTTCATTATTTTTTATTTATTTAGTTTTCATGCGATTGGAGTAGTAGACTACCATCCAGTTTTTTACAGCTATAAATACAAACTTGAGCTACTTGATTCCTTCACGTTCAAGTTTGTTTACTTTCAGAATTCATCGCAAAAGTAAACAGATTTTTAAAAACTGTTAAATATACAGCTAAAAGCATCCAATTTTTTTAGTTCTGAATGTTTTTATAGAAAATTAGGCTGAACAAACGTGATTTGATGGAGAAGATATTAGTTTTTAGGTAAGAAAAATTCTGATCCACATCTGAAATTGAAATTAAGCCTAACCGGCGGTTTGTTTACTGAGGGCTTCAATTGAAAGATGAGTACAGCCCGGAAGTGTTATACAGAGACAACGGCTATTATATATATAATTCTGTTTGCGAAAATTTTTCAAAAAGTTAATATATATTAAGTGCTACATATTTGTGGGATCACTTCCTTTTATTTAAATAGTTAAAATAAAGCAATTTTGTTTTATTTACAATCATAAGTTGAAGCGTTTCGAATTTTTATTTTTCACATATCTTCTGTCTCTCAAATCACGGTGATGTTTGATCTCAAATACTCTTCACATAAAATATTCTTCACTCAAATATTCTTCACTGAAATATTCTTCACTTAAAATATTCTTCACTAAAAATATTCTTCACTGAAATATTCTTCACTTAAAATATTCTTCACTCAAATATTCTTCACTTAAAATATTCTTCACTCAAATATTCTTCACTTAAAATATTCTTCACTCAAATATTCTTCACTAAAATATTCTTCACTTAAAATATTCTTCACTTAAAATATTCTTCACTTAAAATATTCTTCACTCAAATATTCTTCACTTAAAATATTCTTCACTCAAATATTCTTCACTTAAAATATTCTTCACTTAAAATATTCTTCACTTAAAATATTCTTCACTAAAATATTCTTCACTAAAATATTTTTCACTTAAAATATTCTTCACTCAAATAATCTTCACTTAAAATATTCTTTACTTCCTTCAAAGCTTTTTTTAACCATGACTGTACCAATGCATGAAAATGCCTGTCATAAAATTTGAAAGTTATGCAGCTACACATTAAATTTCGCATGAGAAAAATTTATATATTTTACTAATTTTGACTTATTTTAGAAATTCTCAAAATGTGTACAGTGATCGTCGCTATTTAAAACCAAGGATTTTGTTACTTGCCATGACAATGGATACTGCATATTTGTATTCATCTACTCTAAAGAATCAAAATATTATAACACCTTTTTTATTAATGCCCGGAATTAGTATTACTAGACTTTAAAAGCTCTAATGTAAGCTTTGAGACAATGTTCTGCCAATGCTGGGGCACTTGTCAATGAAGATATTCGTACTTCAACCGCGAGAATCGTTAATCAATGGGGTCTCGTACCTTCTCCCAACTTCTCTCACATCATAGAATGACATCCCAGTCTACAGATTTGACGTCCCCCTATCTGGTCTTGACACGAAGGTCGAGACGTCCGTCGGGATTCAATCTGAGCACCCAAAAATCTCAAAGCCAACGCGCAACCACTACGCTACCCGGTGCCCTGTTTTGACAATAGCATACAAAATATGCTTTTCTAGAGAATTTGTGTTCGAGATCTCCATAAAGTACTGAAACATCGGAGTGTTTGCTTTCTTCGGAAGACAAGATATAGACAAAAAACTCTGAACAGAAACCCCTCTTTATTAGTCTGAGGGCGAGGATAGCTGCTTTAATGGTCCCTAACTAGACATGACGGCTTATCGGTCCATTTACATCTATATATATAAAACAGTTCCGTAACTGACTCATTCATTCACTGACTGACTGACTGACTGACATACAACGCACAGACCAAACCGCTGGACTAAAAGGGCTGAAATTTTGCATGGCGATTCTTCTAATAGTGTACGGGTGCACTAAGAAAGATTTTTCAAAAATTCTTCTTAGATTTTTTAAATTAAATTTTTAAGCTGTTATTTAAACTTTTTTTACGTTTGCATTTAAAATAATACATTGAGGGTTATAAAATTTATATCACGAGAAAGATCATAAAAATTCCTTCAAAAATGAAATCTTTTTCGAACCTTTAAAAATGATAACCCCCAAAAATGATATTCTTTTTCTTTCTAATGCAGTAGACGATTGGATATTATCCAAAAAATATAAATATCCCTTACGATTTTTTATGAATATAGATATATATATATATATATATATATATATATATATATATATATATATATATTACATCAATTGTATACATTGATCGTCGCATTTATTATAAATATATATATATATATATATATATATATATATATATATATTGACATTAATTGCATACATTGATCGTTGTATTTAATTTGAATGCACTCCGTAGCGAAGCGCGGGTTTTCAGCTAGTCTATATTTATAAAACAGTTCTGTAACTGACTCACTGACTGACATAAAACGCACAGACCAAACCGCTGGACCTAAAGGGCTGAAATTTTGCATGGCGATTCTTCTTATAGTGTAGGGGTTCACTAAGAAAGATTTTTGAAAAATTCTTCTTAGATTTCTTAAAATTAAATTTTTAAGTTGTTTTAGTAGCTTTTTAAAGTTTGCATTTAAAATAATAATTTGAGGGTTATGAAATTTATATCACGAGAAAGTTCATAAAAACACCTTTAAAATGAAATATTTTTCGAATCTTTACCTCTATTTTTTGATTTTGGGCGAATTTTTAAAGATTAAATTTGACGATCACGTGATTTCTTTTTCTGGTACTTTAAATAAATTTATCGTCACGTGTATAACAACGAAATAGACAAAAAAAAATAATTTCTTTTTCTTGCTAATGCGGCAGACGATTGGACAATATCGAAAAAATATTAAAATACAGTAAAAGATATGTTCCTCAAACTGTACTATATTAACTGTACTGTACTCTATTGAGAATCTATACTCACTTCTACCCAGACTTGGGTGTATATAATTTGAAGTGGCACTCTATTTGAATTTGAAGCAAACACAGTTTATACATGAAACAATGTTTATTGAATTCGTTGCACATATAATTGGCTTTTACAGCAATAAGCATGCGTACTACTTGTACGGAATGTATAAACACGGCTTTCAAGAACAATATATTTTTGATCGTCGTATTTATTATACACACACACACACACACACACACACATATATATATATATATATATATATATATATATATATATATATATATATATATATATATATATATGACGGGCTCGCTACCTACACCCTTCCCAGTACGTCGTCTTACATCCAAACTTACTCCTTCTTAATCTATCTTTATTTAATTATTCAAGTTATGGCAGTCAATGAATTAAAAGACCGGTGGCAAAGAACTACAATTGATATATCGAACATCGTTTATTTCCAAAATCTTAAGCTACCTGATTCAATCTGATAAATTAAATCCAACAGTCATCAAGCTCCCGCGAGACGCGTGACTATCTCCATCAAGAATTTCCCGCCGTCTGATTAAACGCTATTGTTTTTCTGCCATCCAAAGCCACCGCGCATGCCCACATGATCTCTGTGACGCATACACCGGCGATGAACCATGGGTGTGGCTACAGATGTCAATCAATCCAAAGGGAATTTCCCCGATATCTCTCGATGTATTTCGAACCAAGATATGAGAATAGTGGCGAATTACGCCACGACAATAAATTAAGTACTAAGCCCCCTTTAAATTTAGAATAATTATTTCGTTCCCGCTTAAGTCCGACATATATATATATATATATATATATATATATATATATATATATATATATATATATATATATATATATATATATATATATATATATATATATAAACAAGAAAAAGATGAAAGAGAAAACCAGTAATTGCTCTAAAGCTACTTGCAGCCAGGAACAAATATCATGAAAAGAAAAGTATGAAAGAGGTCTTAGACAGCATTTCTTCATCAGCAGTGTTAATGCTGTCTAAAAACCAATGGATTGTTTCCGATGAGTATGATCTATACAATAAACACACTCAGACACCATACAATCCATGAAAAACAGAAGAATTGATTAATAATTGAATAAAGATTGATTAATAGTATATATATATATATATATATATATATATATATATATATATATATATATATATATATATATATTGACATTAATTGGATACATTGACCGTTGTATTTAATTTGAATGTACTCCGTAGCGAAGTGCGGGTTTTCAGCTAGGGGCATATGTAGCTAAACTGTATTTTACCATCATCCAACTAACCGTTGGCGGAAGACCGTTCTTTGAAGTCATAACTGTATTGCCCTAAGGCATTGCCTTAAGGCATATTGGCCAGTTCGTGCGGGGTGTAACGACTCGGGAGCCTTTCTACCCGGCATTTGCCCCCCCCCCCCCAAAAAAAAAAAAAAAAAAACAAAAAAAAACGACACATCCGAAGTTGTCCATACGTCACCTTAGCCGCGACATCTGCGTCAAGATCGTCAATAAACAGATGCTCGACGTAGGCGTACCGCAATGTCAAACAGTATCATTTGCGGAATATTAAAAACCATGTGAACGCGCTGCCCCTGAATATTAAGTACCCATTGTGAGAGAGTGCGTAGATGGCATTTTTTCGCTCTGATTTATTTCCTGAGCTCACTTGATCTGCCTATGAGCTTTTTTTTTTGTTCTTTCTTTCTGCCGGGTTGGGAAGAACAATCCGATTGCTGCTTAAAAGGAATAGGAAAACGTATTATGACGTCGAAAAAGTTCGATGAGCGTGACGCGCTGAACAAAGGCGCCGACAAACAGGAAATTAAGTGTCCCTAATTTGCATAAGGCTCGCGTGCCACAAAACGCCACTGTGACGACAAAAAAAGTGTCACTGACTTCTTAGGTTTAAAAAATATTTTTAGGCATAATTAGTATGCACGGCTTGAAGTATGGGCAGTTTTTAGCATGCACAGTGTTCGGTGTCGGCGATTAATCGTGTTCCGACATTAAATAGTTGGTAGAGGGGTGGAGCAGCAGAGTGAGATTATATTATTGTAGACTCCTGTCAAAGCGAATTATTCTATTTGGGGGGTTTAAGATAAATTTTTAGCATATGAAAAACTAATTTTTTGTGTTCGGATTATTCTTATTGTCGAGCTTGAATAAGCGACAAATATTTTAAAACTTTTCAAGTGTGAGAAGTCTTTTAACAACAAAACTAGGAAGTTAGAAACATCGGACAATAACTTCTCTGAATTAATTGTGAATTAAGATTATAGGTGAAAGAAAGATTTGAAATGTTTTCGACTTCAGTGTTTCGTCAAACGATCCTAGTACAAGGAAATAACCGGACATTTTTTTATCTATACTTATATATAAAGAGAGAGCGATTTTGTACGTGGAGGGTAATCTCCAGAACCACTGTACCTATTTGAAAAATTCTTTCACTGTTTGAAAGGTACATTATTCCAGATGGACATAGGCTATATATTATGTATATCTGATCAGTAGAAATAAAGTTAGGGGCTTAATCCTAACAATCTCCATTGTTTCCGCTACTGTCCTCTACCGCTTTTGGTGCCGAAGTCTTCAACGATCCTTCGCGTGGTGCTATCGAGGTGGGCTTCTGTTCTGACGCTAGCGGTTCGAACCTAGCCGTTCTCCGGCACGCCTTTTTCTTTAAAAAAATTTATTTTAATTATTAACTAACATAAAATTAATTTAAGGTATTATTTAGGTTATTATTAAGGTAAAAAAAGATTTACAATTTATTGGCTATCAACTGGAAATTTATTGGTATAATATTTTGTTCAACCCGGACAAAGTCGGGACGGGCCGCTAGTAAATAATAAAAATACTACTCACCTTCAAATAAAATTATCTCCTTCAAAATAATCGCCAAAGTAGTCTATACAATTTTTCCGACGTTTCTTCAAGTCATCGAAACACTGTTTGTAGGCGTTGGAACTAAGCGTTCGAAAAATACGCGTCGCATTTGATTTAATATCCGAGACTTTTTCAAATCTCTGTCCTTTCATGGATTTTGCATTTTTTCATTACAAATGACTTATTCACCACGAATTTGTCCCTGAAAATCAAACAATTAATCAGTATTTTTACGAGGAGGTACTTTTTCGATCAAGAAACGGGATAAGGCGAGTTAGGAAGGAACTGTTTGATCCTGGGCAATGGTTTCTTTTACACGATAATGCTAGGACCCATGCAGCAATTTCTGTACAACAGTATCTTGCTAATCATTCAATTACAGTGATAAATCACCCACCCTATTCTCCCGACTTATCGCCAGCTGATTTTTTTCCTTTTTCCGAAGCTTAAGATGGCCACGAAAGGGCAGAGATTTGAAAACGTCTCGGGTATTAAATCAAATGTTTCGCGTATTTCGCGAACGGTTAGTTCTAAAGCCTACAAACAGTGTTTTCGATGATTTGAAGAAACGTTGGAAAAATCGTATAGCCTCCTTTGTCGATTATTTTGAAGGATATAAATTTATTTGAAGGTGAGTAAAATTTTTCTTATTTATAAAAAAAAAAATTGTCCGTTTACTTTATGGGCGTACCTTGTATATCTATGATTAAGTCAATTTTTCATGACTTGCTGGTCCTAAATGGCAAAACCTGAAATTGATCGCATGGATTTATCACTAAAAAATTCAGTACGGCGTTCTCCTGTCTGCTTATAATAAACTGCCTACAGGATTTTTGATACAGATTGAGAATTTTGAAACTTTTCTTCCCGAAGTTATTTTTACATTCAAATTCAGTATCTGTTAACTGACACATTTATTCCCTGTTAACATGAAAACGGAAGAGGGGGAAAAAGGCATAATCTATATATATAAAACAGTTCCGTAACTGACTCACTCACTGGCTGACTGACATACAACGCACAGACCAAACCGCTGGACCTAAAGGGCTGAAATTTTGCATGGCGATTCTTCTTATGGTGTAGGGGTGCACTAAGAGAGATTTTTGGAAAAATTCTTCTTAGATTTTTTTAAATTAAATTTTTAAGCTGTTTTAGTAACTTTTTTTAAGTTTGCATTTAAAATAATAACTTGAGGGTTATAAAATTTATATCACGAGAAAGATCATAAAAATTCCTTTAAAATGAAATCCTTTTCAAATATTTACCTCCATTTTCTGATTTTTGGTGAATTTTTAAAGATTCATTTTTGGAATTTAATTTATTAAAGGCCGATCACGTGATTTCTTTTACTGGTACTTTAAATAAATTTATCGTCACGTGCATAACAACGAAATAGACAAAAAAAATAATTTTTTTTTCTTCTAATGCGGCAGACGATTGGACATTATTTTGTCAATAAAAATATCCCTTACGATTTTTTTTATAAATATATACTTTTTTTTCTACATCAATTGTATACATTTACCGTCGTATTTATTATAAATATATATATATATATTGGCATTAATTGCATACATTCACCGTTGTATTTAATTTGAATGTACTCCGTAGTGAAGTGCGGGTTTTCAGCTAGTTATGTATACAGTTTATTGAGAAATTTTCTCCCTTGCATCACATTGAATCTCATCCTCCCTGGCTTTGTCTCCACTGCACCCCGCCCCTAGTGTGCAGAACACCGCGAAAGAGGTATTTAGTGAGCACTTCATCTTCACCTACATACAATCCCCTTCCCGCAGACGACACGAATACTTCCTTCCCTTCCTCCTAACTCCAATTTGTCTTCGACCTGACGTGCAACTGTACCACTCTCCGGGAACAGATCCTCCGGAGGGGTGCCCCACCCTTACTTTTGGCAGGTGGCAGCAGCGAGAGATTGTCTGCCAGATTTTTGTCACGTGGTGTCGGACAATCAACTTGGGAATAGTTCACTCCCGAACACCGGTGGGTGATGTCAGAATAAAATACAGCAAAAGAAAAAGAAGCTCTCTCTCGTATGATGGGGTTAGAGCGAGAGATGAATGCAAAAAAAAGCGTCTTGCGAAACTGTTGGCGCCGAAGGTGTGTTTTGCAATGCGATGAACAGTCTCATCACCCCCAGCGAATCCACTTTGCAAGAATCAGCCTCTCTCGCGGAAAATTCTCCCGCTTCTCTGTTACAATCAGGCGTCTTCATCGCTATAGCACTGGGTTTATACATACTCTCCTATCTATCTTTCCAGAGAGTAGATCGCGTGCTAGCAGATAAGAACTTTCTCGTCTTATGGTGCATACACATTGGTGCAGAGTTCTCTGCCTGTGCCTTGGGGAATCCAGTGATTTATGTTCACTCTGTACTCTGTACTATGCGTGGATCGCCTCCTCTGGCGGTCCATCAAAGAAAGGGCGGGGGGTCAGAGGGTCAAATGGTGTCGAGCGGGGTCGGGGGAGACACCACATCAAAGAAACCTTGGGGGCGGGAATGGGGGTGGTTCTAAATACCGTGCCTAATGTTACCGTGACTAATGTGATGACAGGAGTCGGGGGTCTGCAGGCAGAGAACTCTGCACCAATGTATATGCACCATTAGAACTCTAATAGCGCATACAGATTGGTACAGAGTTCTCTGCATATGCCAGTGATTTATGTTCCTCTCTGTACTCTGTATATGCGTGGATCTCCTCCTCTAGCGGTCCATCAAAGAAAGGGTGCGGGGTCAGCGGGTCAAACGGGGTCGAGCGGGGTCGGGGGAGACACCACATCAAAGAAACCAAGGGGGCGGGAATGGGGGTGGTTCTAAATACCGTGTCTAATGTTACCGTGACTAATGTGATGACAGGAGTCGGGGGTCTGGGGGCAGAGAACTCTGCACCAATCTATATGCGCTATTACGGTTGCTACTGACTTGTAACGTTACGCTATAATGTAGTACTCGCAGCGAGCATTACGTTACAAATGTGCCATACTTCTTCGCAAATGCTTTGCTCAAAATTTGTTCCACTTCAACTAGTTCAGTGCGTGATTCATGTTCATACTGAACTTTATTCCCCGGCTTAAGGCAAGGTATACTGGAGAAAATGGAGGATCTTCAGACACAATGCTTGCTTTAGACTCCCTCAAAGGAAGAGTAAAGGACTATATTCAAGTTCTAAGGACTTTTTATAACTGGGTAGCCTTCAAATTACCACCTCCGCTAATGTATTAACAAAGTCCTGGATGCTTCACTAAAAAAATATTGCGGTACTGTTTTCCTAGACACATTGCACATCGTTGAAGTATTACTTGAAGGAAGAGTAAGATAATTTCATATTGATGTTTTAAGGACTTTATATACGCGGATGCCCTTGAAAATACCCCGTAACGACGAAGGGGATTAAAAAAAACGACAGTCTAGCGGAGCACGACTTGAGAGGCTCGGCTCGTTGCACGCTTTTAGACACTGACTACCGAATGCTCGTGTTACTTTACTATACATTACATCGTTTGTTACAAGTCAGTCGCAGCACTTAGAGATAGGTACTGGCCAAGGTTCTAGCTTGCCAAGTAGAAGATCGCATGCTAGCAGATAGCCAATATTCCCGTACTAGAACTCTAATACGTCCACCTGTTGATCAATTCTGTGATTGATATAAGTCACATACAACACCCTCGAAGGGGGGACAGCTGAGCGGAAAGAACGAAGAATACGTTTCTGTATGTTCCTTTTATGTAATGCGTAGTTCAAGTTATGTGTAGAAGTGCAGTGTCTAGAAGAGCAATAGCGTAATATTTTTTAGTGCAGCATTTAGGGCTTTCCCATGTTATTCGCAAACGGGGTTTTTTCAAGGGCATCCGCGTATATATAGTCTTTTGCATTTTACCTTTTACTTACGGGGTGGGATAGCATGTATCCCAAGAATACGGGCCCAAGAATGAATAAATATATAAATAAATACATATATATATATGTATATATATATATATATATATATATATATATATATATATGTGTGTGTGTGTGTGTGTGTGTGCGTATATATACATATATATATATATATATATATATATATATATATATATATGTATATATATATATATATATATATATATATATATATATATATGTGTGTGTGTGTGCGTATATATACATATATATATATGTATATATATATATATATATATATATATATATATATATATATATATATATATATATATATATATATACATATATATATACAGTGGAATCCCGACCGATCGTTCCCCGAATCCTCATTTTCCCGCATTTATCATTAGGTTCAGTCGGTCCCTTGATAAACGATAGATCAAGATTCCACTATATATATATATATATATATATATATATATATATATATATATATATATATATAACCCGCTTAATGGTCGTTATTACAAAGGGGGTAGGAAATTTCCCGTTCTAAACAGGGAATCTGAAAAATGGGCCCCGTAAGCTAAAGGTTATTGTCCACTTCAACTTGGACATGGTTTAGGTATAAATTCCTTAGCTAAATTTTCCTCCCATGTTTGACAGAAGATTCGGATTTTTCCATAGTGTCCCGGAGTGTGCCTATTCGCTGGCCGATGGATAGGTGCAAGGTAAAGTACATAACTGCGTGTACAGACAAAACGAATAACATAAAAATTGAAAAATTAAGTTTCGTTTTCAAAGCTCAATCTGATCCGAGTTATGGGGAATATAGCCGAAGAAATGGTGTATCACCGAGTAAAAAGGGGATGTTGCTAATTTACGAATGAATAAATTGCCACCAAAGTTTATATATGGCATTTAGTTATGATAAGGCATATGAGTTGGGATATACAAGACAGGAAAAGAAAAGAGCATCATAAAATCCCCGACAGTAAATATGAATGGCAACTTGTTTCGAACCAACTAATTTAGTTCTCAACTAAGCCTAGTAGAATCAGGTGGGATTGTGCTCTATGTACAATTCCCAAATGCAACACAAATGCATGCCAGGGCACTGGCATGCATTTAGTACCAAAGTCTGTGGGTTTGAGTCCCACTTTTGGCATGGATGTTTATAGCCGTTCAGAATCGGCTTTTAGCAGTAGGTCCGGGTCTAATGAGACCACGTGTAGTAAAGAATGACCGTAGCTATGTACTAAGAAAAAAAATCGTATTTCTCTTTATCCTCTTCTTGCAGACTCTTGTGGTGGGAGGAGTCCAGTCGACAGTTCGAGAATTCCAACCCCCTTTGGATTGACATTTTGAGGGATTGTAATGACTATCTCTCTATAGGGGGGTTGAGCGCTGCCCCCAAATTTTTTATTTAAAATATATTTTTGTCAACTATTTACAGGTACATAAATGCCGATAATCAAATAAAATTGGTATCGTCAGATAGCCCGAACTTTTCTGCAAAGCGCTACGGGATTCATTTTATAAATTTCGTCCACCGAAGGAATTGATGAGCGTTTAAAACACACTATACCAGATTTTTCTCCGAATAATTTAAATTTTAAAATATTAATTGTATTTTTTTAAAAAGACGAAAAATGTACACAAATGTAAAATTTCTTTCTCTATGACGGAGTACAATTTCTTTTTTAAATCTTTGAATCCAAGTCGGCAATCCGTGGACAAATTTTCTCCATAGGTTAACATTGAGGTGAGCGAATCCAATGGGGTTAGTACATAGCAGCCTTAACCAACCAACCTGTTATGCGTAAATTACAAGTTTCACGAAAGAATAGATAAGGAAACTTAATAAATGGCAATTGAGGAGTTACATCAACCACGTCTTTATCCCTGTAATCGTTAATAGAATTCCTTCGGTTAAAAGCAAACTATGTCCGAGGAACCCGGCATCTGCCAAAGATCGAATCCTAACTCGACATCTTGTACAGTACTTCAACTACCCGATTACTACGTGTAGACGAATCACTAATTCTGAGGGTCTGCGATTGCACGGCAGACTTCAAACACTTAGGAATATCGCATAAAAAAAAGAATACAAAGTAATTTACCGTGTTTTAGCTAAAAGTATTGAAAAATAAATATCTTTATGCTTGGAAAACCAAGACATAGCACTTTTAACAACATAAAGCAACGCTTACTTAGATAAATAAAATTCTTAATGTAATAAATTGTCTTGTACTGTTGTGGGTTTTAAGCATTTTTTTTCTTGTAAGATAATCAGAATCTGCATTATCTCCTGTTAAACAGTGTTTTATCTATTTACATTCACAATTGCGCCATATTTTATGTCTATTTTGAGTGTTTATACACGCGCCAAAATTACTTATCGATAGATTTGTTGCTCTCTTACGCAATTTTCTATTGGCACAGGTTCCCCTCCCTTTTTTTTCTCGGAACTCACATTTTACTCAACAACAATCAAAAAGCATAAAGTTTTAACTCCCGAAATGGCAACAGCAGAGGCCATTCTTGGAAACTCCTGTGGCTATTTGCGGGATTTAAAGTAAACGTTGCGGTCCACATTTTCCCGCCAAATTGGAAACAAAAAATATATATATAATTAGCGAGGCCCGAGGAAAACGCGAAATTTTCTGCCTGTGATAAAGTGCACTGCTGCCGATGATGCTTCGCAGGCGGGATGTTACGGAAAAAGAACTCGGGATATAGAGGGAATTTGAAGGAGGCGAAAAAATGCGGTCCCCGAACTTGGATGGTTTAGAGTGGTTGCCTGAAACTTGCCAATTTCCGGGAGAGGAGATTTGTAAACAAATGTTTCGGGGGGGAAATATGTGCACCAGTTTAATAGGACGCTTGGCGTGGGAGATTTGGCAACGTTTTCATTCATGAAGAAACTACTTTGCATTTCACTGTCTTTTTAGTATTTATTGATGTTAAGGGAACAAGGAACCTTTAACCTTGTTTTTTGAATTTTTAATATTACTTTATATACTACAAGAGTATAATTAATATTCTTTATAATGCACTAGCTGAAAATCCGCACTTCGCTACGGAGTACATACAAATTAAATACAACGGTCAATGTATGCAATTAATGCCAAAATATAAATATATATATATATATATATATATATATATATATATATATATATATATATATATATATATATATATATATATAATAAATGCGATGATCTATATACAATTGATGTAGAAAAAATATATATACATATATTTATAAAAAAAATCGTAAGGGATATTTTTATAGACAAAATAATGTCCTATCGTCTGCCACATTAGCAAGAAAAAAACGTATTTTTTTGTCTATTTAGTTGTTATGCACATGACGTACCATAAAAAGAAATCACGTGATCGGCATTTAATAAATTAAATTCTAAAAATTAATCTTTAAAAATTCACCAGAAATCAGAAAATGGAGGTAAAGATTCAAAAAAGATCCCATTTTAAAGGAATGTGTGTGTATGTGTATATATATATATATATATATATATATATATATATGTGTGTGTGTGTGTGTGTATATAATAAATACGATGATCAATGTATACAACTGATGTAAAAAAAACAAAAAAATATATTTATAGAAAAATTGAAAGGGATAATTTTATGGACAAAATAATGTAGCAGAAGATATTCAATTAAAATCTAATAGGAAATGCTAAAGAGTACAGTACAGTTAATATAGTACAGTTTGAGGAACATATCTTTTACTGTATTTTAATATTCTTTCGATATTGTCCAATCGTCTGCCGCATTAGCAAGAAAAAAAAATATTTTTTTTGTCTATTTCGTTGGTATGCATGTGACGATAAATTTATTTAAAGTACCAGAAAAAGAAATCACGTGATCGGCATTTAATACATTAAATTCTAAAAATAAATCTTTAAAAATTCACCAAAAATCAAGAAAGAGAGGTAAAGATTCGAAAAAGATTTCATTTTAAAGGTATTTTTACGCTCTTTCTCGTGATGTAAATTTTATAACCCTCGAATTATTATTTTAAATGCAAACTTAAAAAAGTTACTAAAACAGCTTAAAAATTTAATTAAAAAAATTCTAAGAAGAATTTTTCAAAAATCTCTCTTAGTGCACCCCTGCACCATAAGAAGAATCGCCATGCAAAATTTCAGCCGCTTAGGTCCAGCGGTTTGGTCTGTGCGTTGTATGTCAGTCAGTGAGTCAGTTACGGAACTGTTTTATGTATATAGATTGAATTCACTTAGAATTCACAAATAAGTATTTTGTAGAAGAATAAGACTTGTTTTTCAAAAAATCCTTCAAAAATGTTAGAATTTTCAAAATTCTCCATGCGCATTCATTTTTTACTTATTTCATCCAAATTTCTCAGGATCGTTAATGGAAGTTTTTGTCTTAAAGCTGTGCATAGTTCTTTGAAACCTCAATTTTTTTTTTACAAAATTCATAGACCAGGAAATAAATTAAAAACATGCAAAAGCGTAAAACAATAACAGTCAAAATAAAAAAAAATTGTTATTTAAGACTTTAGATGCATACAAAAATAAATCAGTGCACAATTACATTTATAAACAAGTGGTAAATTTATATTAAAAAAATTGAGGTTTTTAAATGATATAGAATGCGCATGGAGCATTTTGAATATTATTTGAATTTTTGAAAAAATCTTTTAAAAACAGGTATTATTCTGACCAAAAAATCCTTATTTTGAATTCTTAGGGTTTTAATGTAGTAACACATAATGTTGATTATTCCCATTCTGTATATAGACTTGAAAGTTGGGGGTAAAAAAAAATGAGGTTGAAGGTCCCTTGCCCCTTAAGAGACAGTGCTCCTGTCTTTTCAATTTTTGATTTAGATTAGAAATTCTGAAAATGTTTGTGATGGTTTGCTTCATTAGAGTAGAAATATGAATACGGTTGAAACTACATTGAGGCAAAACTGATGCCATACAAATTAATAATACTTTTATTAACTTTCATTGGACAAAAACCCGAGTAAAATAAACCTAATTTAATATAGCGCATAAGGTTAACAGCAACGCAAAACGAAGTTCCTAACATTGCGGCATACACATGATAGGTCCACGGCAGATTTATATTGATTTCCATTTATAGCAGCGTATAGAGAAAATAGCTCACTTCTACCCAGACTTGGGTGTATATAATTTAAAGTGGCACTCTATTTGAATTTGATACAAACACAGTTTATACATTAAACAATGTTTATTGAATTCGTTGCACATATAAAATTTGCTTTTACAGCAATAAGCATACGTACTACTTGTACGGAATATATATTAATATTCAATAGAAATACACTTTGCAAATACTCACAAACCAGCAGAGAGTCAAACCAACAGTACTGCCACGTAAAACTTTGGGCCCCCTAAGCACTAGCGCAGGATAGCACCTGGAGCTGCTTTCCTCGTACCTCCCTTAACTCGCTTATCTATCAACCTTAACAAAACCTTCTTCTTCAACCTCCTTTTACTTAATCAAGCTGTATGGTATTTATACCAAGCGCGTATGCCGAAATTAGCATATCCCAAGCAGCTTCTTTTCACTCAATTCATTCACTCAAAAGTTCGATTCTTGTGAATCGAATCTTATGTATACCTTACAAGCGTCATTAGCTGTCATGTTGGTTGTAACGTAATCTCTGGCAGGAAATTTACATACTGCCAGTCTTCTTCAGTTTGATATTTGGCAGAAAGAACGGGTAAGAAATACCAACAGTTTGTCCTAAAACAAAATAAACTCTGAAATATATGGATTTTTTTGCCCTTTTAAGAGTTTAAAAATGTTATGAATAAGAGTTTTTATAAAGCTTTCAATCAAATTATGCTGAAAACTCTTCCTATGCACAAAATTGAGGGGAAAACATTTTTGTACTCAATTTTATAAAATTATTGAATTCGCAGTCGTTTTGAAATGATGAAGCCAATTTCTTTTTATCCTTGTTGACTTCGCAAACTACCTCTCGAGTTCTCCCGAACCACATATCGTCGGTGGACCACTAGCTAAGAACCAATGCTCTAAACAATAGGGATTTTTTGCCCTCTAAAATGACTCAAAGTTTTATAAATAATAAATTCTTAATCCTGATGTTAAATTATTTTGAAACCTTTTCCTGTGTATAAAAGGGAAAAAATAATTCAAACAGGGGTATTGGTTGGGCAGATAAATATAAAGCTAACCCTGCTTCAAATTTTGGATTTTAAAATTTTTATGATAAATTTTCAAATTGTTGATGAAATATTTGTACATACAATCTTTATATAAAGACAAATTTGAGGATGAATTTTTTTTTTAATTGCATTCAAACGAAAGAAATTTTGTTTTTTATCATAACAGGAATATATCAAAAGTTCTTCGTAAGATAAATATATGAAATTTTTAGAAGCATTTCCTTCTACTAATTTAATGAAACTTTCTTTGGGATTTTTTATCAACAGTAAAAATTTGAAAATTCTCTCGTTGAAACTAAAATTATAATGAAGAATATGATTTTTTGTTTGTTCTTTAAAGTAATTAAAATTTTTATAAGCAAAATTTTTTAAATTCCTGACGTCAAAAAGTTTTCTTATCTATCCAATGTAGAAAAGTGAAAACACTATGTAAAAATAGCAATATATTCGGTAGATATATCGAAAATTGAACATGTTTTAAACTGTTGATTTATAAATTTTCAATTAAAACTTCTAATTGGTCAATTATTTTCAAAATATATAATGGTCTTTGTATAAAGACACATTTCAGGTTGCGAATACATTAGAAAATCCACGTAACTACGATAAATAAAAATTTATGTCCCAAATCCCACTTAACAATTTACGCCCTCTTTTAATATCCAACAATTGAAATTGTTCAATTGTTTCAACTATTCAAATTGTGCAATTATTTTTAAAATGTATAATGATCTTTGTATAAAGACACATTTCAGGATGGGAATACATTAGAAAATGTATGTAAATGCAACAAATAAAATTTCGTGTCACAAATCCCACTTAACAATATACGTCCTCTAATAATTTTCAGCAATCGAAAATGTTCAATTATTTCAACAATTCAAATTGTTCCATTATTTTTAAACTGTTTAAGGATCTTTTTATAAAGACACATTTCAGGATGGGAATACGTTAGAAAATTCACGCAAATACAACAAATAAAATTTCTTGTCACTGATCCCACTTAACAATTTGCGCCCTCTAATAATTTTCACCAATCGAAAATATTCAATTATTTCAACAATTCAAATTGCTCAATTATTTTCAAAATGTATAATGATCTATGATGTATAAAGACACATTACAGGATTGGAATACGTTAGAAAATTCACGTAAATACAACAAATAATTTCGTGTCATAGATCCCACTTAACAATTTGAACCCTCTAATAATTTTCAACAATTGAAATTGTTCAATTATTTCAACAATTCAAATTTCTCAATTATTTTCAAAATGTATAATGATCTATGATGTATAAAGACACATTACAGGATGGGAATACGCTAGAAAATTCACGTAAATACAACAAATAAAATTTCGTGTCACAGATCCCACTTAACGATTTGCGCCCTCTAATAATTTTCAACAATCGAAATATTGCAAGCTGTAAAGAGTTCAGTCCGGATAAACAAATACCTTCCGTGAGTCATTTGCGAAGCTTCCACGTCTTGCTGCAAGTATGTGGAAAAGCTCACCATGTGGAAGGTACGTTGTTAACACAGGAAGGCGAAGAGCTGTCAGCACTCGCCGGTATTCACCGAAAGTTGAGCAACAATCGGGATGTACATCCCAAGTTTTGGACAAGAAAATGATTTTGACGACGTTTCTATTTCGAACTTCCGTTAGCTCATTTGTACCCAATCACTTCACTTGTTTAACCGGTGATTTCATGCAGCTAGCATTTCCCGGGAGTTTCAGCTCGCCCAGAGTTTATCCATAAATCAGGAGTTTTAAGTTTTAAAAGTAGCTTCTTTTAGACAGCAAAATTTTTCCATGTTCATATTTGTAATCAAGATGCCGTAAATTATTAAACGTTTCATGCTATATACCAGGGGTGGCCGACAAGTGGATCGCGATCGACCGGTCGATCTTCGACATGATTTTGGTCGGTCGCGAGCCATATTTTTTTTAAAAATTATAGATTATAATATTTATATAGAGATGCTCATTTTTATAAAAATAGCAACTAGTCTATCGCCGAATAAACAATTCATGAAAAAGTCGATCGTTGACTTAAAAAAGTTGGCCACCCCTGCTGTATACCACAATTTTCAGCCCTTATTTTGTGCACCTAATGTGCTGCTTAAAAGGTCCGAGGCAGCCAAGTGGTGGCGTGTTGGGCTTGAAAATGTGAGTGCTCGGTTCGGATCCCGACAAACAGAATTGAATACCTTCGTATCTAAGCCGGATATGCGCCAGTTAAATCCATAGACTGGAAAGTCCTTCTATATATATATATATATATATATATATATATATATATATATATATATATATATATATACACATAGATACATATATATATATATATATATACACATAGATACATATATATATATATACATACATATATATATATACATATATATATATATATATATATATATATATATATATATATATATGCATATATATATGTATGTATATATATATATATATATGTATGTATATATATATATATATATATATATATATATATATATATATATATATATATATATATATATATATATGCATATATATATGTATGTATATATATATATATATATATATATATATATATATATATATATATATGCATATATATATGTATGTATATATATATATATATATATATATATATATATATATATATATATATATATATATATTAGTTATTGCTATTACTAACCACATAATATCTAAATTAAATACAAATGCCTATAATTAGGAAAGTAATCGCAGAAATTGAAAATACTTTTTGCAACACATTCCTACTCGTCCGTAGTTTCAAAATTCAATAAAATTTTTAAAAAATCGAATTTTTATACAAAATTTCACAATTTTGAAAATCCAGTGTCCCCTTTACAAAAAACTCTGAAGTGGTGTGTCATGCTGTTTCAAAATTTATGACTTCGTCAGAGCATCTTTTGAAATCTTCGTTCGAGTTGTAAAGGTAGTCCAAATTGTCGAAAGGTAACTGGCAACTCGAAATCATTTCCTCAAAATCATATTCCCCGAGTCTCGTTTGGCATAGACGGCTTGCCGCCTGGCGACTACAAACACAGACTCAAACAATGCCGAAAATAAAAATAACCTCTGAGGTATCCTCGAGCGGTGCGTCGTTTCGGAAATATGTAGCTATGCACACCATGTGCAGAGCGCAGTTGTTAACACAGGAAGGCGAGCGGCAGTCAACGCCTTGCGCCCACCCAAATATACAGAGGGTAAATAAAGAAGCCAAGAAAGAATATGGCCTCTCTCTTTCTCCGGCCAGAAGCGATTAAGAATCCCGAAAAGATAACACGTCTCGCAAATTCTTCCCTTTTGCAACGCGAAAATGCCACACCTCAATGTGATCTTATAACAGGGTTCTGGTTTTGGCAAATTCAATCAAGCGTCCGAATTTCGCCAAGATCGGGCCTAGTAATGAAATACAGTCGGACCTCTGTTTAACGAACCTCTATTTTGCGAACTTTTCCTTGGAACCTAGAACATTCTGAGAATTTCTTCGTAAAATGACCTCCAAATAGCGAAGAGCATTCTCGGTTTAACGAACTTTTTCTTGTGATCCAATATTTTTTTATCAATCAAGCCTCCGAATTTCGCCAAGATCGGGCCCAGTAATGAAATACAGTCGGACCTCTATGTAACGAACCTCTATTTTGCGAAATTGTCCTTGGAACCAAGAGCATTTTGAGAATTTCTTCGTAAAATGACCTCCAAATAGCGAAGAGCATTCTCGGTTTAACGAACTTTTTCTTGTGATCAAATATTTTTCTATCAATCAAGCCTCCGAATTTCGCCAAGATCGGTCTCAGTAATGAAATACAGTCGGACCTCTGTTTAACGAACCTCTATTTTGCGAACTTTTCCTTGGAACTTGAACATTTTGAGAATTTCTTCGTAAAATGACCTCCAAATAGCGAAGAGCATTCTCGGTTTAAAGAACTTTTTCTTGTGATCCAATATTTTTTTATCAATCAAGCCTCCGAACTTCGCCAAGATCGGGCCCAGTAATGAAATACAGTCGGACCTCTATTTAACGAACCTCTGTTTTGCGAATTTCTCTATTTTGTGAACTTTTCCTTGAAACCAAGAACATTTTGAGAATTTCTTCGTAAAATGACCTCCAAATAGCGAAGAGCATTCTCGGTTTAACGAACTTTTTCTTGTGATCCAATATTTATTTATCAATCAAGCCTCCGAATTTCGCCAAGATCGATCTCAGTAATGAAATACAGTCGGACCTCTATTTAACGAACCTCTATTTTGCGAATTTCTCTATTTTGCGAACTTGTCGTCGGAACCAAGAACATTTTGAGAATTTCTTCGTAAAATGACCTCCAAATAGCGAAGAGCATTCTCTGTTTAACGAACTTTTTCTTGCGATCCAATATTTCTTTTCTCCTTCTTTCTCAAAATATTTCTGATCATTTCAAACTTATTCTTTCATTTAACACATTTTATGGTGATCAATGACCTTGAACTGATTTTACCAGTCGCCTAACTCAATGTCATTAAAATTCATTAATTTGAATATAAATTATTTTTTAATTGAAAATGCAGTGTATTCCTGGACAATGTTTTGTTTTTTTCTTGTTTTCCTTGTAGATTTCTTTTTATGGGTAAGATATATAAAACAAATAGATATTAATTTACAGAATAAAGATGTGATTAATTACATTTTTTTAATATTTAGTGTTTATGAATTTACAATCTGTTTTCTGTAGTTTAAAGTATTTTAAAAAAGGTAATCTTTATTTAACGAATTTTCCATATAACGAACCTTTTTTCGGGATTTAGCGACTTCGTTAAATACAGGTCCGACTGTATATCAAAGACTAATATAATAGCATTTAAGGTTTTGATGTCCTTTGACATGTAACGTGTCTCTAATTCGTAATTCAGGAATAGACTTTACACAAGTTGCATTTTATCAAGATGTAATATCACAAGTTATACAATTAAATTACCCAACACATATGACAGACATAAGGCAACAGACAGTCGTCAGACAAACTTAAAAACTAAACAAAGCGTACATCAAGTGAGAAATATCTATATATACTTACTAGCTGAATACCCGTGCTTCGCTACGGAGTACATTCAAATTAAATACAACGTTCAATGTATGCAATTAATGCCAATATATATATATATATATATATATATATATATATAAATTAGTAACGGATATTTTTATAGACAAAATAACGTAGAAGAAAATATTCAAATTAAATCTAATAGATCATACTAAAGAATACAGTACAGTTAATATAGTACCGTTTGAGAAACATTTCTTTTACTGTATTTTAATATTTTTTTGGGATAATGTCCAATCGTCTGTCACATTAGGAAGAAATTTTTTTTTCTGTTCATTTCGTTGTTATGCACGTGGCGGAAAATTGCTTTAAAGTATCACAAAAATAAAAGAAACCACGTGATCAACATTTAACAAATTAAATTCTAAAAATTAATCTTTAAAAATTCACCAAAAATCAGAAAATGGAGGCAAGGATTCGAAAAAGATTTCATTTTAAAGGAATTTTTAGAATCTTTATCGTGATATAAATTTTATAACCCACAAATTATTATTTTAAATGCAAAATTTAAAGAATGTTACAAAAACAGCTTAAAAATTTAATTTTAAAAAATCTCAGGAGAAATTTTCAAAAATTGTTCTTAGTACACCCCTACACTATATAAGAAGAATCGCCATGCAACATTTCTGCCCTTTAGGTCCAGCTGTTTGTCTGTCTAGCAATCTGTCAGTCAGTTAGTCAGTCAGTTACGGAACTGTTTTACATATATAGATAAGTGTACCTGAAAAATTAGCATGTAAGATCACAAACAATTTTTATTACAGTAACAGTTTTTGCGCCGTCTAGTAGCGTACTAAACCTTTCAATTTTCAACGTCCTTTGATGCACGTAGAAGACGTTAATGGAGGAAGTAATGCATACGAAGAATTGGATTGCGAAATTTTATGTTCAGTGCAGGGCCGCCCAGAGACTTTACGGGGCCTGGGGCAAACTTCTGTTGGGGGCCCCAAGAAATCTGATTAATCGAATAATTTTTTTTGTTTTTTTTTGGGGGGGGGGCCTTTTTTCAGGAGATTATTTTGAATTTTGAAGTACGGTACAAGTTTCAGAATTTTCTTTCGGAGGAAATCTAATAAATATTTTTTTTAAAATTTTTTGGGGCCCCTCCGGCTGTTGGGGGCCTGGGGCAAAGTGCCCCAGTTGCCCCCCTCTGGGCGGCCCTGGTTCAGTGACCCAATAAGACACGCTGCATGTCATATCATAACTTGTGGAAATCCTTTGTTGTTAAAAGCATAGATTACTATAAGGGCCTGTTCACATAGGAGTCCGGTAGCGGAGCGTTAAAGGAACGATGACGTTGGGACGAAAATAAATCAATCATAGGCGTTAAAAATTTCGTTGCTAATCGTTTGGAGGTTTGTCATTGGTTAAATATATTTCAATACTTTAAAGCTCCACTACCGGACTCCTATGTGAACAGGCGCTAATTGATTAATTTCTTCCGTTGCACCTCAAACTAAATTGTTGTGAAATCAGTGAGCAACTAAGTAAAAATGTTATGCCTATTCCCCAACATAATTTTCGCATAAAATAGTCTAGAAAAAGGAGAGAAAATAATATCATCTAAAATAGCAGTACCCATAGGGCATGTCACATCTCAACTCTTGCAGATTTTGCTTCTTGTTTGGCGAGGAGTGGCAAAACATTGCATAATTTAACATAGCGTTCAATGAGCATTCTTACAGCTTGTTGAATAAAATGCTCTCAGATGACGCAAAGTCTTTAGATACGGTATCTAAACAAAGGTATATCACTAAATTAAACATTCAGGTGCAGCCCGGAAAGGTTTATTCAGTATGTGACCCGTATTTATTGACAGAGGAAGACTGGAGTTACGATACAAGACGCTGGCCTGAAGTAACTTATCCTGATATCTATACATATCTCAACATAATAATAATCATTATCAACGAAAGAATAATTATATTTTCTTAAACCTTGCGAAATATTAAAAAAAAGTGTTAAAATACCTGTTAAATACAACTAATATGAGAAATTTTATAAATAAACTTAAATTATTTAACTCAAAATGAAGGTATCGTCCAAAAACACATGCAAGCGCATAGGAACTGCTTCTGTTTTCTGCCACCCGATAATGACGTCATCTATAGCAGACGAAAACTGACGTTGCAACGTTTCGCCTTATTCCTCAGTTAGAATGCTAGCAATTTTTTATGAACATCAGACAATATCCGCTTATATATTTCTACTGCATGACGTAATCAGCTCATATCAATCTATAGTGGAAAATGTCCCCTAGATTTTATGTGGAATTCGTAAATTTGCGAGTTCAGTTGCATCGCCTTAAGTTTCATTTGCACTGTAATATTAAATAATTTAAATGGCTTGCTGGAAAACCATTTCATTATCATTCTTGATCTTTAAAATTGTCAGTAAAATCATTTTGCAACAGAACAAGCGCTCGTCCTCAAAATTAATATAAACAAAAATATTTAGTGTGAAAGTAGCAAACATAATAAAAAGCATTCGATTCGATTTAGATAACCGTGATAACGTGTTTCCTTTTTTTTTATAAAACAATGTTGGCATCAAGAAAATGTCAACTGTGTATTGTATCTCTTGTTATACTATTTACGTAAAATTTCATGCTGTTTCCCCTTTTACTGCTTTAATGACAAAACTTTTTTTTTTTTATCGATTGTTGCATTTTGGATGACTGTAAGTATTTCATTGTTCTTGTTTTTATAAGCATACTTTGTTACTTACATTTTATGCACTGTTTGATTCTAACGATGCCTGCATAGCATGGTTATAATACTTCACGTGAATAAGATTCAATGTTAGTTAAAATGGAAAGCTCTCTGTGTTTGTATATTATTGATAATGGATTTAATACATTTGATTTATACATTGTACTATAAATACTGGAGTTTTATTCTTTATAACGCTCATATGGGTTATCATAATAAGCAATGGTATAATGTATAATTGTGCTGTATAATGGGAATTATTCATTGTAATGTATTATCTATATATATAAAACAGTTCCGTAACTGACTCACTGACTGACATACAGCGCACAGACCAAACCGCTGTACCTAAAGGGCTGAAATTTTGCATAGCGATTCTTCTTATAGTGTAGGGGTGCACTAAGAAAGATTTTTCAAAAATTCTTCTTAGAATTTTTTAAATTAAATTTTTAAGATTTTTTTTTAACTTTTTTTACGTTTGCATTTAAAATAATAATTTGAGGGTTATAAAATTTACATCACGAGAAAGATCCTAAAAATTCCTTTAAAATGCAATTTTTTTCGAATCTTTACCTCCATTTTCTGATTTGTGGTGAATTTTTAAAGATTAATTTTTAGAATTTAATTTATTAAATGCTGATCAAGTGATTTCTTTTTCTGGTACTTTAAATAAATTTATCGTTACGTGCATAGCAACTAAATAGTCAAAAAATATTTTTTTCCTTGCTAATGCGGCAGACGATTGGACATTATCCAAAAAAATATTAAAATACAGTAAAAGAAATGTTCTACAAACTGTACTATATTAACTGCACTATATTCTTTAGTATTCTTTATATTAGATTTAATTTGAATATTTTCTTCTACATTGTTTTGTCTATAAAATTATCCTTTACGATTTTCTTATAAGTATATATACAATGGGTCCCAAAAGTGTTCGTACACTTACGAATTTCAATGAAATAGGGGTCTATCCATTAATTAAAATGAATATTTCAGAATGGGTATTTAATAATAAGATCTATAATCTATTCTTAACAAAACTACATGAAATATTTTGAAAACATAGTAAAAGTTTATTTTTAAGAAACCAGTAATCAAAAAGTAACAAAAACTTTATCTCACAAAAGTCATCGTACACTGAAATATTTTCGGATAAATTCAGAATTAAAATTATCGTCTGGCGCTTTATTTTTATTTTTGAATTGTGGTGGCATTTAAAATATCGTTTGGCTTTAATTTTTGCTTGCCTACTCCGTAATATTCTATTTATTATTTAAAAATGGCTCGTAGTCGTAAAGAAACAACAAATAGCATTCGAAAATTGATTATTTTTCATCATAGTAGTGGTAAATCAGTTCGGAATATTGCTAAATTACTTAATTTATCCCATTCTACTGTGCAGTATGTGAAAACACGCTTTAAAGAAGAAAATTGGATCGAAAACAAGGTAAGAAAAGGCCGTCCGGCAAAGTTAATAAAACGTGATCAGAGATTTATAATTAGAAAATTTGTGAAAAATTCACGTTTGAGTGCTGTAAAAGTTTCTGCAGAATTCAATGAAACATTATTTACTTCAATTTCACCTGAAATTTTTTGACGAGTTCTCAGAACAGCTGGATTACATGGGCGTTCTGCCCATAGAAAATTTTTTGTGAGTGAGAAAAACAGAAAGTTTAGGCTTCCCTTCACACTATCAATGATAAATAAGCCCCAAACCTATTGGAATAATGTCTTATTTGCCGATGAACATTTTTAGTGCTGATGGGCGTATAATTGTATGGAGAAGAAAAAAAAATGAGGAACTTAATCCCAAGAACTTACTAGGAACAGTTAAGCATGCCGGTGGAGGTATCCTTGTGTGGGGGTGCATGTCAGCATCAGGACTAGGAAATTTGGTATTTATTGAGGGCATAATGAATCATGCTTTTTTTATAAATATTTTAAAAGACAATTTAAAGAAATCAGCTCAAAATTTGGGTAGTGGGAACAACTTTGTTTTTTATCAAGATAACGATCCTAAGCACACGGCTCTCAATTTTCGCATCTGGTATCTCTATAATTGTCCCCAAGTTTTGAAAACACCACCTCAATCGCCAGATTTAAACCCAATAGAACATATTTGGAGAGAAATGGAGATTCAAATACAAAAACACGACATTCACACGAAAAGCGAACTAAAAACAATTATGATGGAAGAATGTAAGAACATTGATGCAAAAATTACAAAAGAACTAAAGCAATCTATTCCCAGACGTTTAAAAGCTTTTGTGGATGCTAAAGGATATCCTAGTAAATATTAATTTAACGAAAAATAGAATATTTACTAATATGTAGAGATTTTTTACAAGTGTACGATGACTTTTGTGAGATAAAGTTTTTGTTACTTTTTGATTACTGGTTTCTTAAAAATAAAGTTTTACTATGTTTTCAAAATATTTCATGTAGTTTTGTTAAGAATAGATTATAGATCTTATTATTAAATACCCATTCTGAAATATTCATTTTAATCAATGGATAGACCCCTATTTCATTGAAAATCGTAAGTGTACGAACACTTTTGGGAGCCACTGTATATATATATATATATATATTATAACAATTGTATACATTGATCGTCGTATTTATCATATAATATATATATATATATTTGGCATTAATTGCATACATTGACCGTTGTATTTAATTTGAATGTACTCCGTAGCGAAGTATGGGTTTTCAGCTAGTATAACACATAAAAATATTATCGCGCCTTTAAAATATAATTAGTTTAAGTGCATTATGGGAACGATTAAAAAAATAACATTTTCTTCGTAGATTTGATGAAATATATCTATGGTGCTCAGTATAAAAGGCTTGAGTCAAAAACAGTGATTTAAATATACCAAATTTTTGGCTTTTATACCAATCGCAGAACAATAATTTCGACTTGAGTCTTTTGTACAAAGAAATGTCCTTTTTTATATAAAATTGATAGACTTAAGCTTTTTATGCAAGTCAAAATATTTTTTTTTTAAATCAATACTAACCAATATCTAAAAATCGATTTTTTTTTTAACTTAAGACCTTCATACCCGGCACCATAGATATATTCCCTTTAAAGTTTGAAAATAGTGACCATTACTATCGTATTGCATAATGTAAAGGCTGTGTATTTGATTTTGAAGTGATTTAATTTTGTTTAAGATTGAAGGTGTATATTTCTCCCATTTTTTTTAACTTCAACTCTGTTAGCAAATGTAAGTAAATATATTCGAAGAAATAATACCTAGGAAAATGTTTTCACTGACAAAATGATCTGAAAGTTTCTGTCGTGAATGAAGCTGCTCAACAAGGGAGTAATTTCCTCCTCCCCCCCCCCCCACCCAGAAGAATAGCGACAACTCTTCAGAAAAGTGTGATATCCTGTAGATTCTGTAAAATGCGTTAGAACATACAACGCACAGTATTTTAAATTTAAAAAAATTTTTCAGGTCACTAATTTATGGATGTCTATCACTATAGCACTAAAGTTGTTTTTTGAAAAAAATCAAAGAAGATTTTAATAATTTTAGAAACCAAAATTCAAAGATAGGCATTTGCTAACGTGCGATTAGTAAAATAGTACGAGAAAAATTCTCATAGATTAATTATGGGTTGAATATTTGTGAGATGTCAATCAATGGACCGCTTTAAATTATTAGTTAGGAAGTAACCGTTTCAGACAGCCATAGTGAGCCATATTTTTCTCGGGCCAAATACATATATATGTTTCTACGTTCCGCAGGCCGCCACATAGTACACTATACCTCATAATATGATAATGTAAAAACATTAAATAAAAAATTAAATTCAAAACCTAAATATATCCGGGCTTTTATATAAAAACTAGCTGAAAACCCGCACTTCGGTACGGAGTACATTCAAAGTAAATACAACGGTCAATGTATGCAATTAATGACAAATATATATATACACTGCTGGCCACTGTAAATGCAACACCCTGAAGGAAACATGCAAATAACATGAAATTTACAACATGCATTAGCGGAGGTGAGATATGCAAATGATTAGAATTTCAGCGCAGACCCACATCGCGCGCGCCTGTGGCGCCACTTCAAAGCGCTATTTAAGGCTTGGAGATTTCGACGATTTCAAGTTCGGCAATTGTGTTTTTCTTGTGGTTTTTTCAAAAAAACGATCAATTATGCCTCGTCGAAAACAGCGATCATCTTTTGATCAAGTATCCGAGTTCGACAGAGGAAGGATAGTGGCCTACCGAGATTGTGGATTATCTTTCAGGGAAATCGGTAGACGTGTTGGACTAAACCAAATAACTGTAATGCGGATATGTGATCGTTGGATGCAGTAGGGTACGACGGACCGGCGTGTTCGATCGCATCCACCTCAGCGCACCACTTCACGTGATGACAGGCAAATTGTGCGCATGGCAGTGACGGATCGCTCAGTCACATCACGAACCATAGCACAGCACATGCAGTCTGTAACGCATCATCCAGTGTCTGCGCTTACCATTCGACGCCGTTTACAGCAGAGTGGTCTGTCCGCAAGACGTCCATTGCTTTGTCTACCCTTGACGCAGAACCACAGACGTCTCCGCAGCCAATGGTGCGATGACAGAAGGATGTGGACGGCAGAATGGAATGAAATTGTCTTTACTGACGAGTCACGCTTCTGTCTGCAACACCACGATGGTCGCATTCGAGTCTGGAGACACCGTGAAGTGAGGATGCTGAACAGCTGCGTTATGCACCGCCACACTGGTCCTGCACCGGGTATTATGGTATGGGGCGGTATTGGATATCACTCTCGCACACCTTTAGTACGCATTGCCGGTACTTTAAACAGCCAGCGCTACATCTCCGAGGTGTTGGAGCCAGCTGTCCTTCCTTACCATCAGGGCTTGCCCACAGCCATATTTCAACAGGATAATGCGCGACCACACGTGGAACGCATTGTCCAACGGTTCTTCGTCAATCGCCAGATTGAATTGTTTCCCTGGCCGCCTCGCTCTCCGGATCTTTCGCCGATAGAAAACATGTGGTCCATGGTTGCTCTCCGATTGACCCAGACTCCATCCCCAGCTGCCACAGCAGATCAACTTTGGCAACGTGTGGAAGCTGCTTGGTCTGCTGTACCCCAAGAACTCATCCAAAGTCTCTTTGAATCAATGCCGAGGCGTGTGGCAGCGGTAATCTCCAACAATGGCGGCTACTCTGGCTACTGATTTTGGCAGGAACCACACTTCACAGAAGTCTATAAATTTAATCATTTGATACTTGGTCAACATGTTATCTACAAAATAAATTTGTTGTGATATCTCTTGTCTTTCTTGGTGTTGCAATTTGGGTGGCCAGCAGTGTATATATATATATATATATATATATATATATATATATATATATATATATATATATATATATATATATAATAAATACGACGATCAATGTATACAATTGATGTAAAAAAAACAAAAAAATATATTTATAAAACCACCATATACAGTTTGAGGAACATATCTTTTATTGCATTTAATATTTTTTTGGATAATGTCCAATCGTCTGCCGCATTAGCAAGATAAAAAATTTTTTTTTGTCTATTTAGTTGTTATGCACGTGACGATAAATTTATTTAAAGTACCAGAAAAAGAAATCACGTGATCGGCATTTAATTAATTAAATTCTAAAAAATCTTTAAAAATTCACCAAAAATCAGAAAATGGGGATAAAGATTTCAAAAAGATTTCATTTTAAAGGAATTTTTAAGATCTTTCTCGTGATATAAATTTTATAACCCTCAAATTATTATTTTAAATGCAAACTCAAAAAAAGTTAGTAAAACAGCTTAAAAATTTAATTTTAAAAATCTAAGAATTTTTCCAAAATCTTTCTTAGTTCACCCCTACACCATAAGAAGAATCTCCATGCAAAATTTCAGCCTTTAGGTCCAGCATGTTTGGTCTGTGCGTTGTATGTCAGTCAGTCAGTCAGTTACGGAACTGTTTTATATATAGATAAATGGGATTTTTGAGGTTGAGACAAGCTTTTGATTATTTTAGATCAAATCGGGTTTATAATTGCTAAATCCTACTCTCGATACGTCATCAAGAGGAGAATTAGCAGGCCTATTTCTATATAAGTTCTTCGCATATTTCATTTTGGGGATGAATGATTCACGAAGATACGTTGGTGTGAACAGTAGGTGGGCACATTTTTGTACAGTAATGCCTTTTTCAGACACTCTTTCCAAAATTCGGCGTACCCCTTTCCCCCTTTCTTTTATTTAGGGGACGTCCATTAATTACGCGAGTCTTTTAGGGAGGGGGGAGGGAGTCAAGCCGAATCTCACCCAGTCTCATGTGGGGGAGAGGGGGGAGGGTCTCAGCAAATATCACGTCATTTTTTTCCGCAAGAAACAGTGTAAAATTGCGAGAAAACTGGGTTATAGTATTAATTAAAACATGTTTCTACACTAAAATATGGCTAAATCCCACAAAATAGTTCCAGTAGTCACTCTTGAGACCACACATGAATTAGACTGAATTAGAATGAATATTCTTTTACTAATTTTAGTAGTTCCTATTTAAGTATTTTATTGTTCGATTTTCTCCCTGTGATTCTAGACTACGTTCTTAGTAGTCTTAAATACTAGTCTTAACTAGTCTTAAAATAAAAATAATTAAGCAAATTATGTTTTTTGGAATAATTCCAACGCAATCAAGCACAAATTAACGTATTTACACTAAAAATACGCATTTTGAAAAACCTTATGTGAAATTAGGGGGGGGGGGGGTAGGGGTCGAGCCAAATCTCACGATATCTCACCAGAGGGGGGGGAGGGAAAAATCGCCTCACGTAATTAATGGACGCCCCCTTAGATAACATTTATTAAAATACTTCCGGATTAGTATCGTTTTAGAATTCGATAAAAGTACCTGCCTAATAATGAGTGTGAGTGTTTAGAGCCGAACGTAACAGCTTGGGGGTCCGCAAGCAACCCGCGGGCCACAGATTGAGTATGCCTGGTTAAGAGGAAAGATTAATTTCGTGTAAAGCACGTTTTTATTTTGCTTATTTAATTTCTGTTATAAGTTTAGGAGTATTATAGGACCTTTTATTTTATAGGTAATAAATACGGGTTTTGTATAAGTTTACAGACTTCGAGGTAAGAGTTAAACAGATAGGAAAATAAGGGATGAATAACAGCAGTTCAGAAATCCTTTTCCTTATTTTATTTCATTAATCATTGTAAATTAATTTTTGTCGCTTACTTTGTTAAAAAAAAAACATTTCTATTTGTACGTAGCTGAATTCTACAATTTCGAACACTATTCAATGCTTAGTTGTTGCTTGTTGTGGTTACCATATCTTCGTGTAGGCTTTTGACACGATCTTTCCATGGCGTGCTAAAGGTGCATTAAAGCGGGTAATATTTTGAAATTTAGCTAAATAGAAATACCTGTAAAAGCTCCCTTTAATAGTTTTCACTGCTATTTGAAGACTAATTTTTACTCAGTTACTTCTTGTTACTGATTAACGACGAAAAAAGAATCATTTTTGCAGTCGTTGAACTTCTACTCTACACCAGTCAGTTAAGTTTATCAATTCGACATTTGTTCTTAGAAAATTTCGTTTCTTTGCCTTTCTTGTATGAATAACATAACTCCCAATGCTTTAAAACAGTCTTTCCTAGCCGGTTGTAAGACTACATGGTGATGACCAATTGTGACAGAGCAAGTATCGGTAGCTACCGTACTCACACGTCCATTATACGGAATTCCATGAACCATCTAAATATTGCGCACAGTGACAGTCATTCATGACTAGACATATCCCTCTGACGACGATAAATTTCTTTAATTTACGTGTTAAAGGAACACCTTTTGTTGTCAAAATTAAAATAACCGCTCATTGGGCCTGTTTGGTCTAATCCATGTCACGCCGTAAGTAGTCACATTGTCCAAACACGCACAAACAGCTAGTTGACACTTTCTGACGATAGCAGCTTTTTTTTGTAACAGACAGAGTCATCTACTGGTCCAAACGCAAAGCAATGGCTATTTAACCACTGCCGCTAAAACAAAAGACTCAGTTTCATTTGGGCCCAACCGGCCAGGGAACTAACAATTTTCTAAAACTGGGAACAAAATTTTTCTTTAAATTCAGAAGATTAGTGTATTTTTCCCGATGTTTCAAGTACGAAAAAATCCCTGTTCTGATTAAAAATCCCTAATACGTTTTCTACAACGCTGAGTCGCAGCGACACGGCAATTTTCTCATTAATTTTTAAGTTTTCAAAGACTTTTATGTTTGCTATTAAGTTTTGCGTTCAATTTCTTATTGTTATTCAGTTTTTATGTAACTTTTTATTAAAGCTGTAGATCACAAATAACTTGTTTACTCAGATAATAGCGCCCTTTACACGTACGCTCTTGGAGTGCTTGGGGCGTACGCGATTGCGCGCGGGAAAACTTGCAGTACGCTCAAAAGAAACTTTCCCTTCCTATCCGACACCTTCACACGTGCACTCAATCGCGCGGGATAGTGGTTTCACTCTGGAAAAAGCGTACGTGTAAAGGGCGCTAATGAAACCCAATTTTTGCCTCTTAGAGCGTTGGTTGGTAGAGGTTCCTCCACGATTTGCTTTTTGCGACAAGTGGTCCCTGATTAACGAAAGGTTAAGGACCACTGCTTTAAAAGATTGTGTTAAACTGCGTTTCGAGGAATTGTATGCTGTTGATTGATTACGTTGCGGTAGTTTCAAACGAAATAGGGTGAAAGAAAAAAAAAATTCTATTTTCAGTCGTTGAATTATGAGTTCGTTTGACTTTAGATAATGGCAATCCATGTGAATCTAATCTCCTGTTATCCGATAGCAATCAAAGAACTGAGAGTCAGTTCAGGACTCGCACGAAAGTCAATCGACAGGAACGCAATCGGAAGTAGAACTGCTTTGATCGAGGTTTCATTTGTGAACAAGGCTGTTCGACAATACTTACTGATTACTTCGACACTTCTTCCCTCGTTCCATTGTATGATCATAATTCTTAAAATTAGTCTTATAGTTCTATTGTGGTTCATTCTACAATCCCTTTTTTTAACAGATTATTTTAACTTTAATTGTCATTTCATTAGTTCCCTGTATGCTTCGTTTGCTGTATGATCTAAAATGACTTTTTTCATGCTTTCTACGGTGGTATAGTGTAGAGTATTAAAAAATCGTACAGAAATACTTGGATGGCTTTATCCCAGCGATTCGGATAAAGGCAGGTGACTGTAAGTCATTTCTAATCTTTCAGCAAGAAATCTGATGAAAAAAAAAAATTCTGATGTGAATCAAATCGGGGAACGTTGTCATGATATAAGGAAGTTTCTAAAGATATTAGATTCAAGAATTATTAGAATTATTATTAAGGTTAGTTTAAGAACGCTACTTTCAATTTTTGTTTGGTGAAGGCTAATTAAACCGGGACCTGCAGCTTAAAGCCGAATCCGAAAGGTTACAAACGTCCACGCTAAGAGTAGAATTCGAACCCACAGGCTCTGGTACTGATTCCCAGTGCCCTTGCCATTTGGACATCTTCCGTCTACAACAGGGGTTTCCAACTGGCGGCCCGCGATGCCTTTTTTTGCGGCCCGCGAAGACTTCTAGGAAAATAATTTGCAGCATCAATTTAGATATTCTTAGTTAACGAAAAATGTTTTTGTAAAAATCTATATTGTTTTCAAATGCTGTTCATTTACAAAAAAGATTGATTTTCCTCAAATTCCATGAAAAGTAGGGTGTCCACTCATGTTCTATTTCATACCCCCCTCACTTCTTATTTGACCCACTTCTTATTTAAATACCCACTTCTTATTTGACTTTTTTTGTGTGTGTCTGAGTAATTTAACGAAAGTTGGCCAGTTATAATCAAGGTCGTTGTTGGAGGTTCATACTCGAATTTTTAAAAACTTCATAGCACATACTACACACAAATCCTCCAAATCCCCCTCCCTCAAGAAAAAAAGTCCTGACTATGGTCCTGATGAAATTGCGGCCCGCCACTAGACAGGTGTTTTCGATTGCGGCCCTTGGACACTTGTAAGTTGGAAACCCCTGGTCTACAACGATAATTATGATAGCTAGTCTATATTGAGTAATTTGCTTTGACATAAGACAGAGCACAGCAGCTAATGTCGATGATATTCAATCTTAATGTGTTTTTTTTTTATTTTAAAGCGGAGGCACTTGTCGTCAAACATTCACCTATACTACGCAGCAGTTTACTGTCCATTTTATTAGGGGGGGGGGGCACCATACAGGCGGACAGCATTACCCCCTATGAAAGGGACGACACAAAAGGAGGCATTTTTCGTGGCGCGACGCCGAGATTCGATCCGAGCACCCTCAACACCGAAAACCAGCACGCTGTACCATAGGGCTACCACAAGCCCCTCAATCTTAATGTTAAGCTATGGGGATTTTTTTTTCTCTCAGTATCTTTATAATCACTGATCATCAAATGCAAATTTTGAATTATGTTTTTTGTATAAAAAGGTAGACGCTTAAATAAAGAGCTAAATTTTTACAATTTTCTTTACATAATTTTTTTCCTGTCATTACAAGTCTGTAGCCACAAAACTAAATTTGTTTGTGAAAAAAAAGGGATTAAGAATATTTTTTTTTTTAAATTCACACATTGCCTTTAAAAGTCTATTTTTAATGCAAGAAACAAGATTCAAATAAATTCATTTCCTAATCTGCTCGAACACAAAATTCTACATAGCTTAATATGGGGATTGAAGATTGGCGATGTCAACTCATGCCACCATCTTAAACGTAAAATCTTATGATATGATCGTCTCTTTTTCTACCATTTTTAAATTTTCTGTGTTGTAGAATCGGTATGTTTCATCGCTTAAAATCTACAGGCATGCATGGAATAATTAAAAATATAAAATCTACCATTAATGTATTAATAATGAGGTGCAACTATACTGTGGTTGAAAATTTCTCCAATTTTGTATCGCGTAATTTTTTGTGATATTCAAATTTTACGCATGAACAAATTGGGAAATTATCTTTAAAATAAACAGGGTTTAGTCTACATGCATAGATATATTATAATTTTTTTTTATAAATATCATAGCTTATACCATGATATGATCCATACACAAGCCAAATCCACTTTGTGAAATTTTTGTGTCCAAAGCACTTGACGGATTCCTAACTTTTTGCATTCATAATAAATTTCCCAAATAATAAGGATGAACATCACTCAATGGCGAAAAATTTTTTGGGCCATAAGAAATTTTTTTTTTTTTTTTTGGAAGACGCTCAAGTTAAGTCCATAATCTAATGTAAATAGTAGTTACAATAATGCAATTCAAACGCAACAGCAAGTACAGTACTTGATTATAACGGTCAGACGTTTAGTGTTGATCATAGCAAAATAAAAAAGTAAAATAAATGAGTCAGTAATAGTCTAACTACTGCAGAAGTAAGTCGGAGTTGTCTTAAGTTTTAAAATAAAAATTTGCGGGCTTCAACGAGCTTACATCTCCCACACACCCCCTCCCCGCGCGCTCTGGTGGTATGGTACTGTTCTGAATGTCACAAATCAGCTTTATAAGGTTCGCTCAGAAGGTTTATGGCTCCTATGTTACATTACTAACCTGCTCTGTTGAATAAGGAATTATACCCAGGGAAATAATATCACTTTTATGTTTTTATTCCAAGTTATACTTAAGTACAGTCGAACCCCGTTATAACGAACTTCAAGGGACCAAAGGTTTTGTTCGCTTTATCCGGTGGTTCGCTATATCCGAACCGTTAAGAAAAATGCTAGAGTTCACAAAATGCATAACTTATTAGTTGAAATGTGTATTCAGTAATGATGTATTAAAAAAAGGATAAAATCTATTAAAAAATGATCATTAATGAATTAAATCGACTAAAATCGATTACATCAAACTGACACAATACTAATTAAATTACGTACAATAGGAAAATGGCGGAACCAAAGTTTTCGTTCGTTATATCCGTGAGTTCGTTATCTACCGGGTTCGCTACAACGGGGTTGGGCTGTACTATAAGTTGTAGTAGTAAGTTGAACAACAGAAATTCATGGAGTATTGATTGACAAATAAATAACCTAGTTTAAAATTGAACATTTATTTGGCTGGCCAAAAAGTTCGTTTGGTTTTTAAGCAAAAATAAAAGACACATTTTTGCTATTCACTAATACCTTTATAGAACTTCATGTTTACCTTTTTGTTCCATTACCTTCTGCCATCTTTCAGATAACTTCATTATTACATCTTCCCCAAAATTAAATTGCGTTTTTACCTTTCTTGAAATGACAAAGCGTACTATGCCGAAAATGTTAATAATTCTCTTCATTATTATAAAATGGCTAAATTGTGAAAAGCGTTTGTTTTAAATGTCCTCTAATAGGACAGCTGTCCCATCCCAATCCAACTAAATCGTTTCAAATGGGCCATCAAATAATAAGTCACTTTTTTTAGAAGCTAATTCAGTAAAGTCCGTAACTATAATGTAAATCGTTGCCTTTCAAACGCAGAAGCGAGTACTGGATGATAACGGTGAATCGTTCAGTGTTGTTTCATCGAGCAAAAAAGTAAAATAAATGAGTCAGTAACAGTCTAACTGCTACAGAAGTAAGTATTTGTGAATTATTAAACAATTATTTCAATTTTTTTCTGTAATAAAAAAAAAAAAATTTTTGAAGTGGATGTTATTACTTTTTGACACTTGCCAAATCGGTTAAGTCCCTCAGTCAGGCAAAAATTGTAATAATACTAACGATGACTCCAAAGTTATTCTAGCTTATATGTCGTCAGATAAAAGCTCCCTCTCAATAATATATTCTACAATATTTATTTGAATTTTTATTTTCAGACGAATTTTAAAAAACAGGTGTTATTTTATTCCTTTTCTACATGTTTTGTTTCACGGACTTATCCGATAAGGCAAGTGAGTGGATCAAATAGCGGAATCACGGAGAAATTAACACTTACAGGAAATCTGTGCTAACATCGTTTGGAAAAAAGGCGCAATCAACGAAAAGGGGGACGGCTGCAATTGCTTCAATCTAATTAACCCTTCAGCGGGCGCGACCATGTATAAAGTGCAACATTTTCGTAAATTTGAATGATTTTTTTTTTTTTTTATAGGTTTGAATGTTCTAAGCAATTTCTATTTCTAGCTACACCCTTTCTAATGCAGGTCTGATTTTCTTACCCTTGTATTCCTGTCCGTTCATTGTTGGTCGGGATTTAACCGTGGTAAACCAGCGATTATACTGGATTGCAATACGACAAAATTATGAGTTGATGTAGTAAATCAAATGTGCAGCTATTAGACCGTATTCCGTATATCACGAAGATGGACAATCTCATTGTTTTGGGGGGTTTTGGACATAATAGGAATCGATTCGCAAGTTGTCCTTAGATGCATTAAACCAGACAGTTTTGAAATACGGAGATTGTATCTACATTCTTTGGCCTTTAATTATAAATATATCTCAATATTAGCAACATTTTATATCTTGTCATAAAACGCAGAATTAATATTTTCAATTTGAAAGAAGAAAGTCTATTATAAAAGGAATAATCAAGGTTGAAAGAGATGTTGCACTTTATGCAACGCGCGCCTGCTGGTGTACCAAAAATTGGCACGCACGCTGAAGGGTTAGTAAATCATTATCAGGCCGAAGAGCATTGGTAACGAACTGCCCCTATTTAAATGACAAACAGACCCTCAAAATAATGTGTATGCATATCGTCATAAAATTGTGGAATTAGAACTACAGACAAGAGCAAACCATCAATATCCATTTAAGACATTCACCACTGGAGTAAACGTTGAATTTCATTTTGGGGGACATTTTTAAGTTACTTTGCTACAAA
Organism: Dolomedes plantarius; assembly: GCA_907164885.2. Taxonomy (NCBI): domain Eukaryota; kingdom Metazoa; phylum Arthropoda; class Arachnida; order Araneae; family Dolomedidae; genus Dolomedes; species Dolomedes plantarius. The sequence continues at coordinate 144,836,581 of OU015502.1, forward strand.
ATACTCAAAATTCTCATCTTAAAATGACATATAAAATTGATTCAAGGGCACATTTGCAGCAAGTAAGCTGCTGAGCCTGAAATAATTTGAATCTGTATAGGGGGAAAAATAGCGTATTTGCATGATACTCAAGAGAGAATACCTCTCCAGCTCAAAATTTTAGCGAATCCACAGAATAAATAATTCATAAGCAAATGAAGTGAAATCAATTCTGCATTTTGAAATTTATTATCTTGCAGCGCATGATTACAAATGCTTATCTTTCACTTACAAGATAAACGTGGTAGGTGATCTCTTTGAAGCAAAGTTTGAAAGGATTTTAGCGCGATACATAATTCATAAGGAAACGAACTGAACTTTTACATTTTTTGAATTTCATTGTTTTTACGCGTCAGGCTTACGACTGCGAACACTTCGAACGCCGATTCGTGTTGCCTGAGACGATACGCTCCGACGAGCTGCTTCTGTAAAGCGAAATGGGATTCTGGTTGTAGAGTTAAAGACGTATTAAGTGGTTATCTGTGGTTCGCACACACGTAATTGGAGTCACCTTCCTATCTCCGCAACTATGTGCCTGAAGGCAAAGGAACGCTAGGTATTCATGAGGTGAAGACATAAAATTGATTTTGCTATACCCAACAGGATTTCAGGAATGTTTTTCCTGCGCAAGATAAAAATAGACTTTATATCCTTTTTTGCCCTTTAAAAAAACAAAAAAAATATTCGATATAAGTTTGATCTTACTGTGAATATTATAGCACATGCTTTTACGTATGAACCAAGTCAATTGCCCTTCCCTTGTATTTTCAAAACGGTAAATTTTATAATCCACAGAAACAGTATTTTCATACTGGCATATGAGCCGCTCACTTTCTAAATCGGTTAATTCCATCAAACAAAAAGTGAAGAAAAGTGATAAAATAATAGACAAAGTTTTTTAAACCTCATCTGAAAATATAAATTCAAATAAACATGGTAGAATGTGTTATTGCAGATGGAGCTTTTATCTGACGACATATAAAATCTGTACGATACAATAACCTTGAAGTAATCGTTGTTATTATTACAATTTTCGCTTGACTAAAGGACTTAACCGACTTGGCAAGTGAAAAAAAACTTCCAATTCAGTCTTCAAATTATTTTTTACTGCAGGAAAAAAATTTAAATGATTGTATAATAATTCACAAGTACCTACTTCTGCAGCAGTTAGACCGTCACTAACTCATTTATTTTACTTTCTTTGTGATGAAACAACACTAAACGATTGACCGTTACCATCAAGTATACCTGCTTCTGCGTTTGAAAGGCAACGATTTACATTAGAGTATGGACTTAACTGGATTGGCATCTGAAAAAGTGGTTTATTATTCGATGGCCCAAAAACATGTTGTCACTGGGAGATGTTTATCCTTATTATTTGGGAAATTTATTATGAATGCAAAAAAATTAGGAGTTCATCAAGTGCTTTGACACGAAAATTTCAAAAAGTGGATTTAATGGATTTGGCTTGTGAATGCCTCAACTAACCTAATAATCAGGTGTCGTCAATCATTTTTTGTGACATCACACAATGCTGTGGGTAAAAAAAATACGTTCAGCTGTTGCATGTGTGCTACTAGTGTTTTCCCTAAAATCTGACCTTGAATTACTAGGTTGCCTGATTCTCATACGAGACGTAAAAAGTTTTTAAAAAATGTTTTTTTCGACATTAAATTGAATTTGCATAAGAAACTTGTCAACGCTCGTTCTCGTTTATTGTCCTTAATTTCACTATTATAAAGGATTTTAGAGATCTTGAAAGGCCTCATCATATCCTGAGCCCGTTTATTGCAGTAATAGCGTATAACCTTGAGATTTTTACCTTGTCCGTATTTGACTCTGTATTGGAATTTTTCATGTCAAAATTTCATACATACACACAGACCCACAGACACAGGTTTTGATTTCCTTGATACTTCACGTTATCTGTTTTTTTAAGCAGGAAAAACTATGGAAATCATTTTCAAATTTCCATCATAAAAAAATTCACATCAAATGTATATTGACCTTAGCAGGTATCATTTTCATTTCAACAGCGTTTACCTGTGTTTAGAATTTACTTTTGTACGAAATGGTAAGTAACGAATATGAAGAACATGTCACTGAAAAAAAAAAAGAAACAATTTCTGAGTGACTCTAAAAATTCAGTAAAATTTGGGAGAATAACAACCTTTAGAATGATGCCTCATGATTACAAGTGTAACAATAAACTCGATTGAGAGATAGATCGCCCTGTGAGCTTCTAAGAGATATCAGATGTTATAATCTATCCATGAGATATGCAGACGACAATACGAGACAGAAGTTTGGGTTCTGGAAAATTGTCTTGCAGCAACCAGAGTACGCCCAAGAACTTGAACCATTATTATGCCCCCCCCCCCCAAAAAAAAAGTCATGCGCTGATAACCCAACAAGCAATGGACCAATCTAGAATTTAATTTTATTCTTAAAAGACTCGACCCACCCCCTAGGTATGCGAGAAAAAAAAGGGGGGGATGCCCGATCGCGCGACAGCAATCTTCCTCCAAAATCCCTTTAATCATGGCCCATACAGGAAAGCCACTTGCAAGACCAAAATTACTAACAACCCCCCCCCCCCCCCCCATGAAAACTTGGAATTGAATATTTTGGATCTAAAGCAGTGTTTTCCTTGCACTACACCATACAACTGTCGTCACTGTCAAAAACATTGTACTTGCTTTCATCACTAAAGATAACCTCATTACAAAACTGTTCGGGCTTTAAAATGTGGTCCTGTTGCAAACCGTAATCGCTTATCTCTGTTCTTTTTACTAATAAAAAGGTTCTTTTTCTAAGATTTCTCGTGCCATTGTAGCCAGTTCTTCTGAGGACTCAGCGTACAGTTCCAGAAGAAACCAACTAACCAAAGTTCTAGAAATATTTGATGCAATATTTGGAGCCTTTATTTTAGTATCAACCTTTGTTTGATGTAAAATTCTCCTCTCTACCGTTGACCTCAGTAGTCTTTTTTGATATCTTTCTACTTTATTTTCTAATGTGATATCCTTTTTTAACCTTTAAATTACTTTTCGAATGTGATTCACACTTCGGCCAAATGTTTTAGCTGATTTTCACAAAGATTTACCTTCATTTGACAGATTAATGACTAGTTTTCTCTCCTCATCGGCCTTCATCGGCCAGGTGATGGCCGAATGGCTAGGGCGCTGGCATTCGGTTCAGTTCCTGTGGATTCAAGTCCCACTGTTGGCATGGATGTTTGTAGCCGTTCGGAATCGGCTTTTAACTGTAAGTCCTGGTCTAATTAGCCCTCGTGTAGCAAAAATTGACCGTAGCGCTCCAAACCAAACCAAACCTCTATCACCGTTTCCTTCCAATTATTAACAGTTAACAGATACTAATTTTGCAATAGATAGACATTTTTGCAGAATTGCTGGACTGTACACGTTTATAGTATAACTAGAATGTAACCCGTCATTTTGACGTCATAATACTAATAATGACGTCATAATGGAAAAAGTATATGAAAGTTAAAACATATCCCGAATTATCTAACAATATTGCATGTAATCCACACCTTGTAAAAGCAAACCCTTTCATTATTTTTTTTAATTTAGTTTTTCATGCGATTGGAGTAGTAGACTGCCATCCAGTTTTTTACAGCTCACTATGCGATATAAATACTTGAGCTACTTGATTCATTCACATTCAAGTTTGTTTACTTTCAGAATTCATCGCAGAAGTAAACAGATTTTTAAAAACTTTTAAATATACAGCTAAAAGCATCCAATTTTTTTTAGTTCTGAATGTTTTATAGAAAAATAGGTAGAACAAACGTGATTTGATGGAGAAGATATTAGTTTTTAAGTAAGAAAAAATTCTGATCCACATCTGAAATTGAAATTAGGCCTAACCGGCCGTTTGTTTACTGAGGGCTTCAATTGAAAGATGAGTACAGCCCGGAAGTGTTATACAGAGACAACGGCTATTATATATATAATATTTATTATAATCAAAAGTAGTTAAAATAAGCAGCTTTAAAAGTGTACTCTCAATTTTGTGGCTCTCGGTTCTTGTAGCTCTTGTCTCAAATCCTCAATTATTTTATTTTAATTAATTACTATTTATACTTTTGGGGGGAATTCAATACCAAAATGTTTGTCCTTTTGTAGCACTAAATTAGAAAACAAAATGCCTCTTAATTTTGGCTTAAATTTGACCCTTAACAGTCTGAATTTCAGATATAAAACAAGTGTACCCTCAATTTTGAGATAGTCACTGCATGTAATACTAACAACTCAACAGGATACCATGCGATGCACAATAAGAAACTCGTGTTTGTATAACATAGTAACAAGTTTGTGTAACATATTAAATCGAAAATTATAGCTACGTTAAGAACCATTTCTTTGTTTGACAGAACAATCTTAACACGCAATTTAGTCCAGGTTTCAAAAATCACTTCATACTTTCGTTGGAAATGTAATGAAAAGGATATATATATAAAACGAAATGATTATAACAAAAGTGTTTTGAAACTTAGAAATGCCCACTACTATAAGACAATTATACTATCTAGACACACTTACGAAATTTTTTAATACATTACATCAATTGACATTTTACTTAACATTATTTAAACCGCTCTTTCAATTAAATATTTCCCATGTATTTTTGAATATTTTAAAGGAAAGAACTAATTCCATAAAAACCTTAAAAGCTTTTTTTCATAAAAAAATATAACGAAGTGAAATAACATACTATGGCTCGGTGCACACCAGTGGCGTAGCGAGCATAACTGGCGCCCGGGACACGATACCTTTGTGTCGCCCTCCCCGCAAAACATATAGTAATGTAATATATAGACCTTATATTGGCGCCCCCTGTAAAGCATATATTAATATAATATATAGACCTTATATTGGCACCGCCCCGAAAAACATATACTAATATAATATATAGACCTTATATTGGCGCCCCCCCGCCGAAAACATATAGTAATATAATATATAGACCTTATATTGGCGCTCCCCCCCCCAAAAAAACATATAGTAATATAATATATAGACCTTATATTGGCGCCCCTCTGCAAGTGGCGCCCGGTGCATGGTAGACCCCCCTTGCCCCCCTCGCTACGCCACTGGTGCACACGAGCGATCCGGTGTCGTTGCGGCACCGCAGTTGCGATCAGGCAGTACATGGAGCTGAACTAACCGACTCACACGGACGACACCGTCGTCCGTGTGAGTCCAAGCAGTTCAACTCTATGTACTGCTTGATCGCAAGTGCAGTGCCGCAACGACACCGGATCGCTCGTGTGCACCGAGCCTTAGACTGCATATTTGAAACGTTGATCAAAGGAAATAAACATCCATAATTTTTAAATAGTTAATTTCATGCTATTTTTAATGTTTATAACCTTTTAGTGCAAGATGGCTGACCCTAACAAAATTCCTCTTCGTTGGTGATATTTTTAACCGATATTAATAAAATTGCACCTGTTGTCCTACCACAAAAATCCCGGAATTATCTTCTACAATAATAACTCAACAGAGAGTTCTGCTTAAAACTATAATATTTATAATAAATATTCAGTACTATGCCCCGAAAATACCTTTCTATTTAGCTTTTGTAAATTTTCAGTGGTGTATTGAAAAGCCTAATTGGAATAATATAGTTAGAAAGTGGAAAAGCCAAAATAAAAGTTAGAGGCAAAATTCAATTTATTCTTACGGGGTGAACAGAAATTAAGATTTAAACATTTACTGTCTGCAAACCAATTTCTCTTAAATATATGTAAATTTAGGGCTCAGTGTGAAAGTGAACATGTCTACTTTTTGACTATTTCGTGCTAACATTGCCACTGTGCAGTAAATCATTATATTTTTTAATGCAATAGTGAACTATGTTCGTCCTATAAATTTTAACCATCAGATGGCAACAGTTATATGTACCACTGAATAACAACTGATTTATTTTCAGAGTAAAACACCACTTTCTAATTATATTTACTATACATCACGTTCTAATATACCGTATTTACGTATAGGCCGCGTGCGTGTATAAGCCGCACCTGAATTTTGAGTCAACATTTGGGGGAATTTTTTATCTGAATTCCGTTGTAGACTCAAAGTAGCATCGTTCTGCGAAATGTGGAAATGTCGTATATTCCTTAAGGGTTCAATGCTCGCCTAACAATACCAAGTACAGCCTTAGCTGATGGTGGTGAAACTACAGTGTAAAAAAGATGATTATATACATATACTAGTACAGTTAGGAATTATTTCGCACGAATACAAACTCTTGGGAACTCAAGAGAGTTTTATTAAATAGCCCTAAGGTATAATATATACAAACAATATTTACAATACACTGAATTGCCGTTGGCATGATACGGTGTAATAGGTTGTAAGGTATATAGATACTAATGTTTTATGGTAGTAAAGTGTTCTAAACTAAAGAGTGTTTACTGTATTTAATTTTAAAATTCCGTGTATAGACCGCACCCCATTTTTACCGACCTTTTTCTTAGAATAAAAGTGTGGTCTATACACGCGTAGATACGGTAGTTTTTGTTAATTTTTGAGTGGTGTAATGCAGGGCCCGACTTTGACACAATGGGGCCCTGGGCAAAGCAGACTTTGGGGCCCCCTTCAAGGACAGATCCAGAGGGGGGCATGTCCCCCCTCCTCAGGACCAGATTTCCACATGAACATGTGGGACACTCACCTAGGCCTCCCTTAAATCGGGACCAGAAATTCAAAAAAATTTCGACCGGCGAGTCAAAAATTTGAAGAAAATAATGAATATTAATAAGAAGTGTTAATTAATTAATTTACTTTTTAATGTTAATAAATAAATTCATGAAATTTTCTTTTGAAATTCAAAATAAATCACAGTCTGGAGTTATTACAACTCCCCCCTCCCCCCCAAAAAATTAAACCAGAAACGCTTATGGACGTAAGCATGCTTTCACTATAGTGGGTGCACTGTGCTCCACCCAGGATTTTATTTTCTGTATCCGCCACTGCACCTCTTTACTATATTAACCAAAAAACAAATTCTCAAAACTATGTACAACTTTATACTAAATTAGGGGGCCCCATAATTTTGGGGTCCCTGGGCAAGTGCCCCACTTGCCCATGCGGAAATCTGGGCCTGGTGTATTGAAAAGCCTAATTTGGAGAGATAAAACGTTATATCGTTTAATAAAATGTTTTATCTCTCCTAAATTTTTGTCTCAAACATCCATAAATAGCTGAATACTGTAAATATGTTGCGTTCATCCCTCCGGTGATATCAGAATTCTCTCACCTAAATTCCCGCGTCAGATGATATTCAAAATTTCCAGTGAATCATAAATCTAACCTCGCTACTTAGGTTTTCCCCCCTTTACACATACTGTCAGTCACTCCAGATTTTGAGATATCGACTTACTGAACTGAGTAACGCGAGAGAATTAACATTTCAACATATAGTAACCAAAGACTGACTTTTTAGAGTCATCCCTCCTTCCTTTTTTTTTTGCCCTGTGATGCGAATATTTCTTTCCCAGGACTGACAGCAATAGATCTTTTGCTATAAATGTCAGGAAGTAGCTGATGACTTCCGGGCTGTGGAAGTTTTTATTTGCCGTTGAGTAAGATATGTTGCTCTGCGTCCGTTACATAGTGAATTATATTCATTGCTGCTATAACTTACCTTCAGCTTCTGGTTAGAGATCTCGTCTTCTAACAAGCCCCAGATATCTTTACCTTCTAAGAACTGAAATGTGACGAAACATCTGAGAATTTTTTCTGCCAAAGTGTCGTATTCACTTTCCAAATCGGTTCACTCTATAAAACAAAAAGTGGAGAAAAGAGATAATCTATATATATAAAACAGTTCCGTAACTGACTCATTCATTCACTGACTGACTGACATACAACGCACAGACCAAACCCCTGGACCTAAAAGGCTGAAATTTTGCATGGCGATTTTTCTAATAATGAAGGGGTGCACTAAGAAAGATTTTTCAAAAATTCTTCTTAGATTTTTTTAAATTAAATTTTTAAGCTGTTTTTAAAATTTTTTTTTACGTTTGCATTTAAAATAATACATTGGGGGTCATAAAATTTATATCACGAGAAAGATCATAAAAATTCCTTCAAAATGAAATCTTTTTTGGAATTTTTACCTCCATTTCCTGATTTTTGGTGAATTTTTAAATATTAATTTTTAGAATTTAATTTATTAAATGCCGATCACGTGATTTCTTTTTCTGGTACTTTCAATAAATTTATCGTCACGTGCGTAACAACTAAATAGACAAAAAATATTTTTTTTTCTCTTTCTAATGCAGCAGACGATTGGATACTATCAAAAAAAAAATGCATATCCCTTATGATTTTTTTATAAATATATATATATAGATAGATATATATTTTACATCAATTGTATACATTGATCATCGCATTTATTATAAATATATATATTTATTTTTTGGCATAAATTGCATACGTTGACCGTTGTATTTAATTTGAATGTACTCCGTAGCGAAGCGCGGGTTTTCAGCTAGTATTACACATATGTACAAGATATTTTAAAAATTATGCTGATGTTTTTAAAAAATTCAATAAAGTAGTCTGCCGTTTTAAAGCCTTTTTTTCCGCGAAGAATTTCTTCATAGTAGACTAACATTTTTTTATTCCCTGCTTTGTCGTTATCACGTGATCTTTATTAGAGTCTATATTTTCTAAAATCTGTAACCCTTTCTCAATTGTGCTGAGACCTTCTGTCAAGTTTATACAGTCGAACCTCGTTAAAATGAACTTTAAAGGACCAAAGGTTTTGTACACATCCGGTGGTTCGCTATATTCGAACCGTTAAGAAAAATGCCACAGTTCATAAAATTCATTAGTTGCAATGTGTATTCAATAATGATGTATTAAAAAATTATAAAAATCTATTTAAAAGGATAATGAATTAAATCGACTGAAATCGATTACATTAAACTGACACAATACTAATTAAATTACGTACAATAGGTAAACGACGGGACCAAAATTCTCGTTCGTTATATCCGTGAGTTCGTTATATACCGGGTTCGCTATAGCGGGGTTCTACTGTAATTGAGATTAGGTTTTCATGTGGAATTGGGGATTCTTCAGTGATGCTTTGGTCGCGCTTCTCTATGAGATCAGAGACTGTCAGCTTCTCAAGATGAGAATCCAACAGCCTGTCGAAATCATCTCCATCGATTTCCATATCTAATTGCCTGGCAATATCGACAACTTCTTCTATCATACGAGCAATATAGTCTGTTTCAGACGTTGCTTCCGTCTCGCTTTTCTTTTTTTTTAAATATTGGACACATTTTCTTCCAGACACCATTTAAAGTTTTTTGGGAAAGTTCATTCCAAGATTTAAAAAGGGCAAAATAAAAAATCGCGAAAATACGAGTTCGCGTTAGTCAAGCTAGCAGGGTAAGTCTTACTTCTGCAGCAGTTAGACTGTAACTGACTAATTTAAATTACTTTTTGTGGAGAAATAACGCTAAATGATTGACCGTTATCATCAAGTACCTGGTTCTGCATTATTGCAACGATTTAGCTTAGGCACCAATGGACTTGATTGGCTTCTGAAAGAAGTTCCTTTTGCCATTGGTGTTAATCCTTAGGCCGTCCGCACACGGAGCAACTCAAAAGAAACTGATAACCGACTGCAATCACAAACCCGTCCGTGATGAGTCGTAACCTATGTAACTGAATGGAGCCACGCACACGGCGCAACTAGTTACAAACCCGTCAGCAACGCGTTTGTAATCCGTCGCAGGCAACTCAACGTGTCGAGTCGCTAGCAACTTGAGTCGCCAGGTTCTCTTTCGTTGTGCGTGTTATTACACAATCTATGTTACAGCCGCTCTTTTGGCAAGCTGCCAAATGACGTACACGAGTCACGTGACTTCTGACTAGCGATGAAATGAAATTCTCACTTTTTTGTGTTGTATGGAATATGTGCGCCCATATATACAGTCCATTTTTAAACGATTGATCAAAGACAATCTATTGTGACGATTTTTTAAAATAAATTAATTTCTGATAATAATTTAACTAAAAATAATGCCCGGAATAATGACGTTCTTCCTTCCATGACAGGTCGCAAACTATTGATTTGAATCACTTCTGAGTCGCGCATCACTAACGAGTTTGCAACCGATAAGCAATTTCAGTCGCTAACCAGTTCAGTTTCCTTTGAGTCGCTCCGTGTGCGGACGGACTTATAATTTGACAAATTTTTTTATGAATGGAAAAAGTCGGGAGTCAATCAAGGGTTTTGAAACTAAAATTTAAGAAAAATTCAGAAAGTGGACTTAAACCGATTTGGCTTGTGAATTTGCTCACATATTATGTGCAAGAATGCTGCCATCTTCGAAAATTGTTTTACCTTCTTTTTGACGTCTGCTTTACATAATGTGGATTGATATTCATGAACTGCATAAGATTTAAAGTTACTTCTGTAAGGCACGCTTATTTTAGATCACCTCTAGAATGAATCTGTAATTTTTTTCAAGTTCATAACTTCAGGCGTTCGCTGAGTGGCAAAATGTCTAAGAGTTCTGGTCATCATTATTCAGCATTTCTCGACGTGAGTTCCGCGATTCAGGAGAGAGAAATTTATTGGAAGGCTACAAAAGAACGTTCGTAACTTTTCTTCTTTGAGTTCACTGGTTAAAGTAGTTAATGCAAGGTCACTTTTTAAAAATTGAGTTTTTCCTTTCCTTGGGCTGCATTAGCATGTCCTAAGGAATCTTCCAAATTTAGAGTCTATTTTAACAGTATCTTTGACATTTAGGCCTAAGAGATACACACGTAGAGACCGCTTATATAAAAAAATATTTAAAAGAATAAATTTGCTTTTTTAAAATTTAGTTGGTTACTGTCATAAAAAAACTAGGTTAAATTTCTATATAAATTATAATAATTAAAAAGGTGGGTTTTTTTTTTAATTTGGCTATATTTCGCTCTTAATAAAAATAAAATAAATATCAATCATTCCATGTGCACTACTAGAATTGACCTTTTAAATAGTTTCATTTAAAAAATGCTTTAGCTGTACTTCAACACAAAGTATTCTTTTTAAAGGTTTTATTATTTTCCAAGATTTTTATCCGGAACTAGAGTATTCATGAAAAAAAACTAGGTAAAAGTTATCTGAATCTAAATTCAGTTGAATGCATAAACTGAATAAAAATACCTATGCTCAATATTTTCGTCTCTAATCCTAGATCAAAGATTATTAAGTTATATAAGTAATATTATGCAAATAAAATTGAAGAATTTTTGGGCTTAGCGAATGATGGTGGCCAAAACAATACTTCTTCAGAGTCTGAAGTTATCAGATAGAAAGATTAGAATTAACCTTTTCCATACGGGGTGGGATAGCATGTATCCCAAGAATACGGGTCCATTAATATATTAATATATATATATACATATACATATATATACATATACATATATACATATACATATGTATACATATATATATTTATATATATATACATATATATACACATATGTATGTATATATATATATATATATATATATATATATATATATATACACGTATATATACATATACATATATATACATATGTGTATATATACATATATATATTTATATATATATATATATACATATATATATATATATATATATATATATATACACATATGTATACACACACACACACACACATATATATATAACATATATAACCCCCATAATGGACGTTCTTACAAAGGGGGTACAAAATTTCCCATTCTAAAGAGGGAATTTGAAAAATGGGCCCCGTAAGCTAAAGGTTAATATGTGCAGAAAGTTGAAACATTTACGGCAGATAAGTTTCGTTTCTCGAATTGTACTTTGCTTTTCCATAATGCAATAATCCAATAAAGCAGATTGAAGTTTAATATCTGACAAAAACAGTAAAATTTTCAAACTGAACGTTTGCTTGCTGATGATAAATTATGTCTGCTATACATTCTCTGCATCGAAATAGTCTTTTTTTAATGTTTTATCTTCGATTATTAATACCAAAATATTATCTAACAATTTATAAAGCGCTTACTGTACATACAAGCAGCATTTACTATGTGATAGTACAACGGTAGGCAAGTGCGGCTCTTAATTGAGTCAACTGCGGCTCCCATTAAAATTTTAGTTTTAGTTTTTTCACTGAACCGTTTGTAGTGCGCATGTGCGCACTATAAACTATGATTAAATTTTGGAAACTCGTGGTAGAATCAAAATATCCAAACTTAAAGAAAGCTGCTTGTCGTCTATTTTCGAGTTTTGGTACAACATATTGCTGTGAATCTTTGTACTCCACAATGAAGTTCGTAAAGTCAAAACATCGTTCACTATTGACCAATCAACGTCTTACAGGATTTCTGTCGTCAGCTTTAACTAATTTTACTCCAAATTTTAAATATTTGGCCAAAGATTGTCAATAGATGTAATTATTCTTTTTTCATAATTATAGTTTTCATATGTGTTGTTATATGCAATTTGTGAAAATTTGCAATTGCATTAAATTAAAAAAAAATAGAGTTTGTGTATCTACGGGTGGCTCTTTATAAAATTTAAAAAACCCGATTGCGGCTCTATTTAGCCTCATATGTGCCCACCGCAGTAATCTATATATATAATACAGTTCCGTAACTGACTCATTGACTGGCATACAACGCACAGACCAAACCGCTGGACCTAAAGAGCTGAAATTTTGCATGGCGATTCTTCTTATAGTGTAGAGGTGCACTAAGAGAGATTTTTGAAAAATTCTTCTTAGATTTTTTAAAATTAAATTTTTAAGCTGTTTTAGTAACTTTTTTTAAGTTTGCATTTAAAATAATAATTTGTAGGTTATAAAATTTATATCACGAGAAAGATTATAAAAATTCCTTTAAAATGAAATCTTTTTCGAATCTTTACCTCGATTTTCTGATTTTTGGTGAATTTTTAAAGGTGAATTTTTAAAGATTAATTTTCTTTAAACGCAAGAAAAAAAATATTTTTTTTCTTGCTAATGCGGCAGACGATAGGACATTATTTTGTCTATAAAAATATCCCTTACGATTTTTTATAAATATATATATTTTTTTCTACATTAATTGTATATATTTATCGTCGTATTTATTATAAATATATATATATATATATATATATATATATATATATATATATATATATATATATATATATATATTTATTTACATATATTTTTTGGTATTAATTGCATACATTGACCGTTGTATTTAATTTGAATGTACTCCGTAGCGAAGTGCGGGTTTTCAGCTAGTAGTATATATATCTTTAACTTAAAGTTTAGAGCCAAATCAAAAGTTAGAGATCATATAGGGCACACAAGGATCTTGAAGGCAATGTGTTTATTCTAAAAAAATGTATATGTTGTACAATATCGAACACACCTTTTATTCGATGTTACTCTGCATTTCATTAGAGAAAACGAATGTTCAACTTAAAAAAAAATAATAAAAAAATAGAAAAAAAATTGAAAACAATGTAACTACGCCAGCTCAAATTCCAAAACTTTGCGATATACCAGCACTTGGCAAACTGCGGAAAAGAATACAAGTCGACTTTTATCCTTCCTGCCGCTTTTGTTCTATTTCGCGGGTTCCGGATGCAGACGATATCAGCTGCTTTCTCTGAAACAGCTGCACACCCCCTCTTTCCTGACATCACCTGTCCACACACCCACACTCGGTCTCCGGGTCATTCGACGAAGCTGATTTTCGCTTTTCAATAAACCCTTCCCTTTAAAAAAAGAACTTTAGGATGACAGGGGGAGGCTAACCGCATTTTTGCGGGAGGCGAACGAGTTCAATTCCTTTTATAGATCAGAATCGGACACTGCGGGGACATACATTAATGTGACTGTGGTTTCTAACTTCGGGTAATTCTGACACGTGCAAATATGTTTTTCAAATTGTAATGTTAACTCACTAACTTCTAGCTGAACACCTATGCTTCTACTAGCTGAAAACCCGCGCTTCGCTACGGAGTACATTCAAATTAAATACAACGGTCAACGTATGCAATTTATGCCAAAAAATAAATATATATATTTATAATAAATGCGATGATCAATGTATACAATTGATGTAAAATATATATCTATCTATATATATATATATTTATAAAAAAATCGTAAGGGATATGCATTTTTTTTATAATATCCAATCGTCTGCTGCATTAGAAAGAGAAAAAAATATATTTTTTGTCTATTTAGTTGTTACGCGCGTGACGATAAATTTATTGAAAGTACCTGAAAAAGAAATCACGTGATCGGCATTTAATAAATTAAATTCTAAAAATTAATCTTTAAAAATTCACCAAAAATCAGGAAATGGAGGTAAAAATTCGAAAAACATTTCATTTTGAAGTAATTTTTGTGATCTTTCTCGTGATGTAAATTTTATAACCCTCAATGTAATATTTTAAATGTAAACGTAAAAAAAGTTTAAAAAACAGCTTAAAAATTTAATTTAAAAAAATGTAAGAAGAATTTTTGAAAAATCTTTCTTAGTGCACCCCTACACTATTAGAAGAATCGCCATGCAAAATTTCAGCCCTTTAGGTCCAGCGGTTTGGTCTGTGCGTTGTATGTCAGTCAGTCAGTCAGTCAGTGAATGAATGAGTCAGTTACGGAACTGTTTTATATATATAGACTACGGAGTTACATTAGGGACATGAATCATGTAATTTTGTTAATTTAATTTGAATGAACTTTAAAAATAAAGTGTCGGAATTTCTCACAGGAGTTCATCATATAATTTAACGCCAGTGATCGGATATTAAATATGAGTTTTAGACATTTTTTTGTTTTGAAGAATTAAGGCTCTTTTATATATCCTTCTTAAGGGTTGAATTTCTTAAAAAAAAAAAATGCTTTATAAGTGAACACTTAGCACCTAAAAGGAACTGCTGTGCAAAATCTCAGCTTCCTTCCTAGCACTTCTAGTGCTAGGAAAGATAAGTGATAAGTTAGTCAATGACTGAGGGGTATTTGTCTTTTAAAACGACAAAACGTAAGAGACTTGAACACATTTGTAAAAATTCAAATTTCCAAAAAATTTCAACTGCGTCCATTTCCGACCGATTTCGATGAAACTCTGTAAGACTACGTTTCTTGAATCTTACTTTCATTTGAAAGTAGTCCGGTTAAGGTCCGACATTAAGAAAAGGTAATAAGTTTTTTTTTTTAAATTTGGGATTTAAAACCCGTTTCAACCTACTTAAGGTTCGAATTGTTTAAAAACTATTTCTTAGGGAGCACTTAGGCCCTGGGTGAACCCCTCATGCTTAGGTGTGCAATGTATAGCCACTTTTTCCTAGCGTAAAATTCCGCGAAATTAGCATTTTACACAAATTACGAACACTGGGAAGATAAACTTTTGTTATTCATCCTTCTATCTAAAGGAAAATTTGCATTTATCATGTAATAAAGTCCTTTAAAAACTGCATTCCTTTTGGACAGAAATTCAGGGTCACCACGTGATAGGATCATATGAGTCTTTGAAAGTACAAGCATCTTATTTTTTGAAGAAAAATATTTCCGATCAACATCAAATATTTTAGGGATAGTTCTCTCTACTGGTCTTAAATTTCTAGAGAGGGCGCAGTGGCCCAGTTGGCGAGGGCAGTGGGCTAGTGATCTGAAAGTCGCTGGTTCGATGCTCGTCGCTGACAAATCCACTGCCGTGTACACTAATGGAGGCTGGTGCACGTAAAATCTGTCGTAGCTGCAATGTCCTCCAAGTTCTCAAAATTACCTCTGGAGGTGCGGGGTCAAGTGTTCCGGTCCCGTCGCTTGAATCGGTTCAAAATTACGGGACTGGTCCTTTGACCAAGTCGGACTCCGACCCTTGTGGTGCCAGTCAAAAAAGGAGACGTACCTCCATCGCCCATAGCCTTCGGGACTTGATCTGATGTTGCTGTAGGTCAAATGGCATAAGCAACAACAACAATAACAACAAATTTCTAGAAGAATGCCAGATTTCTTCGAGGCTGCAATGATTATTGGTTGCAGTTCGGAATCGGGTTTAGGCCTAACAACTGCTGGCCTTGATCAATTTAGACCTCCAGTAGAAAATGATGATAGCAGCACTTCCAAAACGAACCCCCCCCCCCCTCTACCTACTTAACATTATGGAAAAATGATCAATCATGCAAATTTTCTAGGTCCCATGAAAATATTATATTTTTCGCTTCTAAACGCATGTGACTCGCACATACGGGGTTCCTGTAGTCTAGTCATATTTCCAATCGCTATTTATTCAATTTCTCGCTATTTCGCCAGTACGTCAGTTTAAAAAATAGAAAAACTTAAGACATTGGTATCATATGAGGAAGACTTTAGTAAAAGCTCCTTTCTCGTGGTTTTCAAAATAAATCAACTGCGGAAGACAGTGGTATCATATGAGGAAGACTTTAGTAAAAGCTCCTTTCTCATGGTTTTCAAAATAAATCAAATGCGGAAGACACTGGTATCATATGAGGAAGACTTTAGTAAAAGCTCCTTTCTCGTGGTTTTCAAAATGAATCAAATGCGGAAGACTTTAGTAAAAGCTAATTTCTCATGGTTTTCAAAATAAATCAAATGCGGAAGACACTGGTATCATATGAGGAAGACTTTAGTAAAAGCTAATTTCTCATGGTTTTCAAAATAAATCAAATGCGGAAGACACTGGTATCATATGAGGAAGACTTTAGTAAAAGCTCCTTTCTCGTGGTTTTCAAAATAAATAAAATGCGGAAGACACTAGTATCATATGAGGAAGACTTTAGTAAAAGCTCATTTCTTATGGTTTTCAAAATAAATAAAATGCGGAAGACACTAGTATCATATGAGGAAGACTTTAATAAAAGCTAATTTCTCATGGTTTTCAAAATAAATAAAATGCGGAAGACATTGGTATCGTATGAGGAAGACTTTAGTAAAATCTCATTTCTCATGGTTTTCATAATAAATCAAATGCGAAGACACTGGTATCATATGAGGAAGACTTTAGTAAAAGCTCCTTTCTCGTGGTTTTCAAAATAAATCAAATGCGGAAGACACTGGTATCATATGAGGAAGACTTTAGTAAAAGCTCATTTCCCATGGTTAAAGAATAAACATTACTGAATAAATCAAATACTGTAAGCACTGATTTAAAAATTTCACTTTTTTTCATCGTCTATTTTTTTTCAAAACTGAAATAGATGTTCAAAGAACGTATGAAATTTTTCCATACTCATTTCACTCCAAGATACATCTTGGTAATTTACTGAAACACCACACTCGCTCCACATTTCTTCACCAAACAATATCGGTATATCATTCAAGGGTATCAATTCCATCTGTAATTAAAAATGTTTTTGCACGAAAGAGTTAATGAAAGTTCATAAAAGGGTAAACAGTAATTTGTAAGCAATTTGTAAAATACCTACCTAAGCACGGACAGCTTTTTACTGTTTCAGAAGTAGTGTCATACATGCGTTAATGCAAGGATATCAGCAGAATACTTAATCCATACCTTCTTAGCTGCAAAAATAAAATTTATAAGCTTTCATATTATTAACTGAAAGGTTATATATACGTATATGCTCATCTTTTTCGTCAGTTTATGCTTACGGCACAAAAAATTACTCCCAAAGGGCATACTATACTGAATTTTAACATTTTATATCACTGCGCATAGATTTTGTAAATGTGAAGGACGTGTTCCTACTGTAATACCTAAGCATTTTTAAATAGAATCAAAATGCTTTCATATTTTTTTAATTACTGAGTATTTTATCATTCTTAAACGACGTCTGTTTCAGGGTAAAGGAAAGACGCACTCGTGGAATTTTCTTTATGTTCTTTTTAACACAGCTACTCTGTTTAAAATAACTTTCAAGGAAAAAATACTTTATGAAATCTGTTCAATGTATAAGTTAGAAAATAAAAATCATTCAACGCCAAGGCTAGCTACAGTGAGGGCACTGACTCGCTATTGTGTTTCACAAAGAAGACGTCTTCAATCAATGAGTGAAATAGTGATTCAAATCTTACTGACAAGAAAAAATTTTCAACCACACCCGCAAGAGAGAATTGTGGAAATGGACAAAAATACCCAATCGGCACATCTCTAGCTTGTTGTGCTGAACTCATGAATGTTATACATAGTACTGCCTTTGTATAAAAATTATGCAAGTTATATTGTTCTTTTTGTTCAAATAAGAGAAGGAATATATCTTATATTCGTTAAAAAATAGCTGTTTCATTTTTTTTCAACAAGAATTTTAATTTACTGATTATGCTTACGTATGCCGGCAATTAAAGGCTAGCTTGAAATGGAAAAATTAGCACCAAAACTTGTGAAAAATTCAGAGAATAGATAAACTTTAATACATTCACTTTAAACAATTGTAAATTAAGGGGGTCCGGGACACAAAATTGTTCGAATTTTCGAAAAAAAATTATATTTCATTAAAAATTTCTGTGTTCTTTCACGCTTAGAATGGCGTTTAAATAATGTTTCTATCTTAATTAGAACAGAAGAAATTATTTTTTTTTCAACATTCTAATAGTAGCCAATCGTTGTTTAAACCTGCGTTTAAACAACGATTAAGTGCGTTTTTCAGCATGATGTGTTTTTTCTCCATTTCCCTTCTTTAGATTGTTAGAAGTCAAGAACCGTTAAAGATAAATGGTTGAAACTTGGAACATGTCTTTTTAAACTATTTTACTTAAATTTTTATTCAGCAAATTTGAAAAAAAAATTTTACTTTTGAAAATATGATTTTTTAAAAATAAGTTATATAATTGTTTTGGTAATTTTTCATCTAAATATTTTTAATTTTTTTAAAATTAATATTTTAAAAAATGGTGAATCAGAATTAAAACTTATATATTTCTGTTTAATTAAATGAAAAAAATTTGAAATTCGACAAATAATATTTAGCGTTATAACGATTTTAAATTACCCCACTTTTATTAAAAATTTTAAATTTTTAAATTTTTAAAAAACTTTTTGAGAAGTTTTATGATGTGATTTTTTTTTACAAATTATATGGTTAACCATCACCAAAAAATTCAAAAAATTAACTCATTAAATAAAAAAAAAATTTAAATGTGTCCCGGACCGCCTTAAGTTCAGTTTCAGCTTTTGAAGAAAATTAAGCTTTCTTCCTCAGGAGCAGTGTAACTGTCGCGAATCGAATGAATCGTGTGGGTGGAGTTCAACTGGCACTCATCGATAAAACGTGACCCCCGGAGAACGATGTAAAAATTTGTTGTTTATGCTTTGACTTGTGCTATAATCATATCAAACCCAGCAAGCCATCTCGGCAGTGCTCCCCAGGTTTTATGAATTCTACTCGGTATTGATTTCATTCTAACTTTAATTATTATATGTTTTTTTTTATGTGTGGTGTTAAATAAAAGCATAAAACGACCATCAAGGACTCTTACGGGTTATTTTGCATCTTACACATTTCGTATTCTAGGATAAATTCTTCATTTTCTTCAGTAGCAGAGCAGTGATCTTCTGATTTGAGCTTAATTTCCTGTAATTTGTAGCGAATGTCTTAAGGGGATAGTAGACTTTCAAATTACCAAAAATCGAGCAAAAATTACATTTTTGTGGTTAAAAATTTTTGTGGGGTGCATTAATATTTGAAAAAACATGTAAATATTGGAATGAAATGCATTTAAAATATGTAGTGAAAAGTAAAATGAAAGCTTGGTGGCTTTAGAAAAGTAAGTATTAAAGGTAGGTGAAAAAACGTCTTTTCATTGGCTTTTACTCGAAATGAGAAATTTCCAGATTTGCAAGTCTATGAAATGCTCCTCGCGTCATATTTTTTGACGAAATTTTATGAAATTTATAATAAAGACTCCTGTAATACATGAAAATAAAGTTATGTATCCATTTTAGGATTCGGGTTCATTCAGGTTATCAAAATTTAACTTCACTGTAGAAAAGTACACGCATTTCACGAAAATTCAGAGTACAAGTATAAAAATATTTCCTAAAAATTAACTATTCAACGAAAGTACAAAAAAATACATAACTTTGTTCAAAATGTATTTATAAGCAATATAAATGCAAAATTAAGGGGGAAAGTTAAAAATTGAGTCGCAAAGAGCATTTTTAAAAAAAGTAATTAAATTTTTATTTTTTAATTATAAAATTTTTGAAAAAAATATTATAAAATTTTATAAGGGGTTTAATATTGTTATACTTTAATGAATATATATGCAACATTTCATATCTCTGAGGTAAAAATTTCAAAAATAGCTTTGAGAGGTCCACCATCCCCTTAAAAGTTTTTAAATTTTAATTTTCCGTGTGTCTCTACTAAAGCACATTTGTAAATGAATTAAATATACGCTATTGCCTATATTATACTGAGATGCATTTTCTTTTTTACAGATGACACTGATGACGACGTTGCTACTCCTTTTCGAACCAGTAAGTTTTTAAAGCTTTCTATTCTTAATTTCCATTTGGTCAACAAGTTTTAGACAACAAGCTACCGATTAACGCACAAATACAGTTTTGTGATCCGCATGAGAGACGCTATATCTATACCTTCAGAGCATTCACGAGTCTTCTTGCTTCTGAAAAAAAATTGAAAATTGCAAACTTACCTCTGAAACGAGAGCTAATGGACTGAATTCCAAGAATATTTTTTTTCGGGGGAGAGGGGGGTATAATGCTTAAGCACTTTGTCGTGAGACATTCGCCTTTTGTTCATCACCGCGATTTACTGACTTCTTTATTATAGGAGCACCTTATAGGTGAGCCAGCATTGCTCCCTGTGAGGGGGACGACATGGAAACGACCACGCCTTATTCTGGATTTCAACCTTAACCCTCTGTGTGGTAGCTCAGAACGCTAACCCTTACTCCATTTGGGCACCAAATCCAAGAATAACTACTTCCATTTTTGAGGTAGAAACATGCAATCACATCAGTTTTGTATTTTTTTTAAAAACGAAAAAGGTACACAAATGTAAAATTTTTTTCTCTATGACGGAGTACAATTTTTAAAAAACAATCTTTGAATCCAAGTCGGCAATCCGTGGGCACATTTTCTCCATAGGTTAACATTGAGGTGAGCAAATCCAATGGGGTTAGTACATAGCAGCCTTAAGGATAAACGTGCCAAATTATGTATAGTGATTGAGCAACTGGGGACTGTTCATATATCGTGCTAGCGTATCAACGCATGAATCTGCCTGTATATCGCATCATAATATGCATCTTTGTCTCTTATCCTGATATGTACTCTGGTGTCAGGGCCATGGTTCACTTAGTTTTGGTCTTCCGCCGAAAGGATACGGAATAAAGATACAGCGAAGTAGATGCTCCGCTGAGAGAGAGAACAAAAGATAGCATACATGATGTGCAGATGAGCGATGGAGAAAAACAAAATGGTGGGTGAAAGGATAGAGTATAGGCAGGTTGAAAACACGATTATAAATCATCGTTCTTGTATCCTCATTAGGGATGCGACATCGATGTCGATGTTTTCAAAACATCGATTTATTGAAGCCGATGTTTTTTTAACATCGATGTTTTGTGCTCGATATTTTACGTTGTCTCGATTTTTTTTTAATGAAAAAGTACCATAATAAAAAAAATTTACCATGTAGCATAATTTTCACACTCAGTAAATGTAAGTCTGAATTCTGAAAAAATACAAAAGGGGGAACGAATCTTTAGCAAACAGACAAATAACAATCAACAACAATGAACCAATCAGAACGCTTGGAATGTTCCTGACACTTCAGAACCTTCCATGGGGTTTTATTTTATAGATAGTATATACACGAGAGCAGCCATTTAAGTTTTTGTTTCGTTCTGGTTTTATATAAGTTGACGTTAATATTATTAGTAAGATGCCTCCCAAAAGTACCGTTTGGAAATATTTTTGCAAAACCTCTGGCAAATTGGCGAAATGCAATATTTCCCTTAAGTTCCTCAAAACTTCTGGCAATACCGCGAATTTATCTGGACATTTGAAGGCAAAACATGACGATATTTACAACTAGAATTTTGAGTCATCAATGTAGCCCAAGGCAAAAGCAACCGAGTTTTTGTCATTTGTGTCAACCCAATCAGTGAGTAAAATTAAATTCCCCCCCCCACACACACACACACACGACTAACCGAAGTAATGTTAGAGATTACTAAACCAGTTTTAAAAAACAGATGTTCTAAAACATTGATGTTTAAAAACATCGATGGTTTTTGGGCGATGTTTTATTAGCATCGATGTTTATTGAATATCGATGTTTCAAATCATCGATGTTTTGTTATCGATGTCGCATCCCTAATCCTCATCTGATGAGATATATGTAACGGAAAATATTAAAGGATACAAGAATGCTCGCAACCCAGTATTCATATTTTGCTCCAAACTTCCTTTAACAAATTAAACGTAACTAAGCCCTTTTGGTACTTAAATTGACATTCCTGTCATTGCATATTTTGCTCAACATTTCCATAAAATCTCTAAATCCTCGAAAAATCTTAAAACTGGTTTAATATTTCTTATAATACACGAATTTCTTATAATACACATCATGTAAAATTATCACGAAAATTGAAACATGCGACGAAAAATTAATGAAAGAAAGGGAATATAAAATAATCAGTTGTTCAAATACCTCTAATGTGTCACTTTCAATATGCAGTTTTGCTCTCATTTAGGTTGCGTAGTTCTTGTGTTGCATAAAATGACCGTTGCCTCAACCAAAAATTCAACCAACCTACCTAAGCTGAGAGAAATTTGTAGTAAACAGTTTTTCTTATGTTACTCGTGTTATGGAAACGTCAAAAGATAGTAATATAAGCTTTTCACAAGCACCTCGGAGAACTGAATTTCTGGTCACCTTCATGTGTGTTCCTTGTCTAACCTTACCACGGCCCGTGCTTATTTTTAATCAAACATAGAGGTGGCAGGAGACAGAAATCTTCCCGGTATCTACTAATCTAAGCGCAACGTGCTTAGAAATTGGGAGCAGGTTGCTAACTAGATATGTGCTTGATTAGTTGTGCCTCTTTAAGGCGTGGTATTCTGGTGGATAAACACAGGGTGCACCAAAAGTCTTGCCCTGATTATAAAAATTCATTACAAAATAATCGTCTATATATATAAAACAGTTCCGTAACTGACTCATTCATTCACTGACTGACTGACTGACATACAACGCACAGACCAAACCACTGGACCTAAAGGGCTGACATTTTGCATGGCGATTCTTCTTATAGTGTAGGGGTGCACTAAGAGAGATTTTTCAAAAATTCTTCTTAGATTTTTTTAAATTAAATTTTTAAGCTGTTTTAGTAACATTTTTTAAGTTTGCATTTAAAACAATAATTTGAGGGTTATAAAATTTATATCACGAGAAAGATCATAAAAATTCCTTTAAAATGAAATCTTTTTCGAATCTTTACCTCTATTTTCTGATTTTTGGTTCAAAAATTCTAAAAATAATAAGATTCATTTTTAGAATTTAATTTATTAAATGCTGATCACGTGATTTCTTTTTCTGGTATTTTAAATAAATTTATCGTCACGTGCATAACAACTAAATAGACAAAAAAATATTTTTTTCTTACTAATGCGGCAGACGATTGGACATTATTTTGTCTATAAAAATATCCCTTA
The DNA here is from genome assembly GCA_907164885.2 of Dolomedes plantarius. Taxonomy (NCBI): domain Eukaryota; kingdom Metazoa; phylum Arthropoda; class Arachnida; order Araneae; family Dolomedidae; genus Dolomedes; species Dolomedes plantarius. The sequence continues at coordinate 144,860,317 of OU015502.1, forward strand.
CGATTTTTTTTATAAATATATATATTTTTTTCTACATCAGTTGTATATATTGATCGTCGTATTTATTATATATATATATATATTTGGCATTAATTGCATTCATTGACCGTTGTATTGAATTTGAATGTACTCCGTAGCGAAGTGCGGGTTTTCAGCTAGTTTAATATAATAATGTAACTTTTGTATCGTTAGATAGGTCAGTTTTAGTATTTTTTATTTTTGTGCAATAAATGACGCGAGTGCTCCTTCAAGAGGGACTCGGGGGAATATTTGAAAAGAGGACATTTTCGGCTGGAATGGCGTCGATTCAAGAGAAAGCCCAAAAAAGCGTTACCCCTAACATTTACTTAGATTTATTGCAACTTTTTCAGAAAGATGTCGCACCCCCCAAGCTGGGGATCTTTAGTGCGTGATTTCCTAGACGAAACGTCTACTGTGTGTACTGTAACAGAAGACATGTTAAATAACTCTTGGCGGGAACTGGAATACCGCTTCGACATTCTCCGAGCTACCAAGGGGGCACACGTTAAAATTTACCGAGGTAAATGGTCTTATAAAAAAAATTTATAACAGTACTTACAATATATCCAAACAAACATAGGTCTAATTATGATAGTTTGAGCACGATAAATATTTATAATCAGGGCAAGACTTTTGGTTCACCTTATATGTACGCCACTCGTTCCTAGTTCAAAAAATTCTCTTTTATTTATGCGATTGGACTCCTAGATAACCGTGTTGATGCATCAGGCATTTTGTTGCCCATCGACGTTATTTTAATCTGATGCTTATACATGTATTCTACGTCTAACTTTTTTTAAATGACCTACCTGTCTATGAAGAAACTTAAATATTTCATTGCAATTTTAAAGCTCGTGGGGGAGGAAAAATGAAAATGCACTATATTCTAACATATCGACATTCTCAAATTTGAATTATATATCCAAAGGAAGTTTATAATTCACAAATAGTTCGCTTGAAAAGCCTTTTTATTGGAATTATGCATTGGCATGTAAGCATGAAGCGTATCAGCACAGTGAGAAGGGAAATTGAATTCGTCAAGTGACCATATCGTCAAGGGCATAGGTTCTTAAACTGTGGTCCGTGGACCCCTGGGGGTCCGCGTAGCCATTACCGGGAGTCCTCGAATCAATTTTGACATTAGCAATCTATACTTGAACAAGATATTCACGTGGAATTATCATGCGATACGTCTTTGGAACTACAATTCAGCAAAACTGAACTCACAAACTTTTGGTTACTTCTCCGACCTGATAACCCTGCACTTGCAAATCAAGCACTCCAACATTTGATTCCGTTCTGCACAACATATTTATGTAAACAGGCTTTTTCTGTACTGTTATACATGAAATCAAAGTGTAGAAACAAACTCAATGTAGAAGCGGACCTCGGAATAAAACTTTCCAACCTAGAGCCTGACAATGCGGACCTGGTTTCAAGAGAACCACTGCACCCATCTCATTAAGTAAAAATTATTTACAGAAAACATATTACTATAAGATAGATCTATTTCGACCAATATTTGACCAAGAAACGTTTGTACGAGTTTAATGTATAATGATTTGTAACTTTTAAAATTCTTTTTACTGCTGTTTAAATTCATTTTTTTTTATTTTTTATTCTATGTCCTAATAAAAATGTTCCTCTATAAATGCGCAAGACCATTTATAAAAATAACCAGCGTTACATTTTTACCAATATTTATTATAACGTAGTGCTTATGAGATTATTGAACCAGAAATTAATTCTCTAAAACGACGTAAAATGCCTAGGGTTGGGATGGAGTCCGAAAAAAAAATGTTGTTCAAGAGGGGGGCCTCGAACTACATAAATTTAAGAACCCCAGGTCAAGGGAATTGTAACATCGGCGTTTTATAAAACAGCCACAATCTCATTGAGTGGTGTATATTTTGGCAATACAAGACCGAAGCTCATGACTCAGTCTGGATATTTGGGAACTCTAAGCTGTGGGATGACGTCACTATTTCGTGACGTACTACTTTTAAGTACTTATAAGGATTTTTTTTTTTTTTTTGCCCCTTAAAAGAAAGTAAACTTTCACTATCACTGATAACCCACTGTGAGAAAACGGGAAAAAATCCGAAATTTTCGAACTAAACATTTTCCAAAATTCTCACAAATTTCCAAAATATACCTTTAAATTTTCTACCTAAACTTATAAAATGTTTTAAAATGTTAAAGATAAAAAAAGGGGTGAAAATTATAGAGGTTAATTCAGTTTTAATGAAAAAAATTTTTTTTTGGGGGGGGCAATATATATATATATAATATATATATTGCCCCCCCCCCAAAAAAAAAATGTTATATATATATATATATATATATATATATATATATATATATATATATATAATATATATATATAATATATATATAATATTATATAAATATATATATATATATATATATATATATATATATAATATATAAATATATATAAATATATATATATATATATATATATATATATATATATATATATATATATATATATATATATAAATATATATATATATATATATATATATATATATATATATATATATATATATATATATATATATATATATATATATATATATATAAACACCGTGGGAAAGGTTAATTTGAAAGTTAAAGTAAATTTTCTGATTGTTTAACTACCACATTACTAAAGAGTTATTAAAGCTGTTCCGAATTTTTAATTTATTTTTTGGGTGTGCGTAGTGTTTCTTTGTCATTCTGCCAAACTGAATGGCGCCTCATGAGGCCAAAGGTTAAACCTCAGCTTGGGCTGATAACTATCCATTACCATGTGTGAGTATTTGTTTATCTCGTTACGAGTCCCATGTCTGGCTCCTGATGCCTCCAGTTCCCAAGCACTTCGTATGCTTGAGCGGCGATAAGCTCTCGCTGAGCTGCCGAGATAAGCAAACACCAGACCTGGCTGCAGTAACCGTTTTCTCACAGTGATTGAGGGAATTCCTACCTTCTTCATCATCCGCTTTGTTGGGAGTAAAATGGAGGCTTGTGATTTTTAATCAAAGCGAGATCAGTATCGTATCTTCGGTATGAGAATTGGATTGGATATATTATTTTCCCTTTTTTCTCCCCATGCAATGGTTGCTTTCGATGATATTTGTTTTTTTTCCCCCGTTGCACTTTTAATGTTTGGATAAATGTGCGAACACGTCCGTCAGATTTCGTATCGCTATTGACTTATTTCATGTACATAATGTTTTAATGGTTATATCAGTGTTGCAAACAAGGAACTCCGTACACACAGTTGTAAACCCCAGGTGGTGTCAGGGGAGGCTCCAGCCCAGAGTTTGTTTTTTTTTTTTTTTTTTTTTTTGGGGGGGGGGGGGCAACGTCAGAAAGGCAACGCTTGTTTTTTGGGGGGGGGCAATATATATATATATATATATATATATATATATATATATATACATATATATATATATATATAACATATATAAATATACATATATCTATTTATACATAATTACATATCTATATATACTATAAATATACATATATCTATATACATATAAAATACATATATCATATATACATAAAATATACATATATCATATATATAAATATATATATACATAAATATACAAATCTATATATACATATAAAATACATATATATATATAAATATATATATATATATATATATATATATATATATACATATATAAATAGACATATAAATATAATATCTATATATACATAAATATACATATATCTATATACAATAAATATACATATATATATATACATATAAATAACATATATCAATACATATATAAATATATATATATATAAATATATATATATATATATATATATATATTATATACATATATAGATATACATATATATATATTAATATATATTATACATATATATATAATATATATATATAAATATATAATATATATATATAATATATATATATATATATATAATATATAAATTATATAAAATATATATATACTATATATACATATAATATATATATATATCTATATACATATATATATATATATATATATATATATATATATAATATATATATAAATATACATATATCTATAATATAATATATAAATATACATATATATAAATATATATATATATATAAAATATACATATATCTATACATATTATATATATATATATATACACATACATAAACACACACACACACATTATATAATTTTATAATGTTGTCTACGATTATATAATTTTAGGCTATGAAAACAAAATACGCCGGGCTTTTTTAGGAGGGGCAATTTTCCCCTATTGCCCCCTCCCCCTTGGAGCCGCCAATGGGTGGGGTGGGGGAGTGCGACAACCCCCCGGTAAATTATCAGTCCGAAAATTTTAGGTGTTTAACCAGAAAGTTATAAGTTTAGGTAGAAAATTTAAAGGTATATTTTGGAAATTTTGTGAGAATTTTGGAAAATGTTTAGTTCGAAAATTTCGGATATTTTATCGAAAATGTTATATTTAATTGACATATTTGGACGTCTGTAGAAAAATGTTTAAATTTGATGTTTTGAGAGAAAGGCATAAAATGGCAAAGATTTTGGTTCATAGGGAAAATTTGGGTGATTAGAGGAATAATTTTAAGCTTTGTTGGAAGTTTTATTTTTAAAATTTTGCTTTTAATCTGAAATTTTAGTTTTAGTTTTGAAAATTCGGTGATGAATAAATAGATCGCTTGCGGGTTTTATTTCGTTTTAAAATGTTAAAGATCAAAAAGGGGTGAAACACTATAGAGGTTAACTCAGTTTTAATGAAAATTGGAATTGGATGACAGATATTTTATACGTCAGTGTAATCCAGAAAATTTTCACTTTGCTCCAAAAATAGGAACTAGACACTATCTTAGAGCAGTCGTAAAATTACATAAAATTACATCTTGTTATTATCAATATTATAACATTTCTTTATGGAACAAATGGCGAAAATTCATTTGCTCGAAAAAATTTGGGTCGTATTTTTTTACGGGACAAGAAGTCTGGTGTTAATTACAGAATGGAGACTTAAATCTTGTTACGAAGGATGATGGGATGATCCCTCGAAATTAAATTGCCTTTTAGGAACTGTCAGACTCTCGTCCGACATTCTTAAGTGGGACTGAAGGAAGGTGAATAATAGCACCTTCAATAAGCCCCAAAAGAAACGCAAACAGGTGACGAAATGGAATACACCTTTGGAAATGCTCGACGATAGGTGAGGTAGTCAGATCATTTAGAAGGATTAGTGAAAACCGTTAGCGGCGCACTTTCAAGGGAAAAGCCGTCGGCAATGAATTTCACCATGGGTGGTCGGCGTAGCACGGAACCGAGGGATCGGTTGTTCAAAGGTGTGAAAAGTGAGATATTGTTCGAGAAAGACAGAGAAGAATGCATAAATACAGATGCCGGTGACGAATGAGGACAGATTAAATTTGGACTTTTGAAAAGTCGCCACGCGTGTAGAGAGACAAGGGTCTCGTTTGGACTTGAATAATGAACCCCGCTCTCATGAGTGTATCAACGTGCTTCGGAACGAACTTTTGTAAATCATTATTTAACCAAGATTTTAATGTTTCAGTAAACTAGATGTAAGTAATACTTGGTTCTACAGTTATGATTAATTCTACAAGATACTGATTTGTCGGATCACGACGATCCAGGTTTACATAAAGGTTTACAGGAACCCTATAGAAGGCTTGATCCACCTCTAATTTGATCACCATTTGATAGTAATGTAATTAACATGTTAGTTTTTATGTGAAAAATTTACTCAGTTACTAACTCCATCTCAGCATGTTCCTTGTAGCAATATCGTTTCCTGATGGTATCCATTTCGTTAGGATAGTCACCAACTTAGTGTATCATTGCTTTATGTACATGAAATCACACTTAAAAAATTGCTTCATATCAGGTACTGAGCATCGCGTTTGAGTGCTTCTAAAATTTACATCACTGTATGTTTATATTTTTCTCTTTGTCAACCATTAAAAGTTAAGTAATTTTCCTTAAGGCTGCTATGTACTAAGAAAAAAAATCGTATTTCCCTTTTCCTCTTGTTGCAGACTCTTGTGGTGGGAAGAGTCCAGTTGACAGTTCGAGAATTCCACCCCCCTTAGGATTGACAATTTGAGGGATTGTAATGGCTCTCTCTCTATAGGAGGATTAAGCGCTGCCCCCAAATTGTTTATTTAAAATATATTTTTGTCAACTATTTACAGGTACATAAATGCTGATAATCAAATAAAATTGGTATCGTCAGATAGCCCGAACTTTTCTGCAAAGCGCTACGGGATTCATTTTATAAATTTCGTCCACCGAAGGAATTTATGAGCATTTAAAACACACTGTACCAGATTTTTCCCCGAATAATTTAAATTTTAAAATATTAATTGCATTTTTTTTAAAAACGAAAAAGATACACAAATGTAAAATTTTTTTCTCTATGACGGAGTACAATTTTTTAAAAAAAATCTTTGAATCCAAGTCGGCAATCCGTGGACAAATTTTCTCCATAGGTTAACATTGAGGTGAGCGAATCCAGTGGGGTTAGTGCATAGCAACCTTAATACAAAATTAAAATTCTTGATATCCTGAGATCAAATAAATAGACATTTAATTATAAACATTAATTCCTCCTAGAGATGCTGGTATGGCATACATCTATATATATAAGTGTCTGACTGACTGACAGACAGATAATGCACAGATCAAACCGCTAGACCTAAAGGGCTGAAATTTTCTATGGCGATTTTTCTTATAGTGTAGGGGTGCACTAAGAAAGGTGTTTTGAAAAATTCTTAGATTTTTTAAATTTAATTTTTAAGCTGTTTTGTAAAATTTTTTTAGTTTGCATTTAAAATAATAATCTGAGGGTTATAAAATTAATATCACCAAAAAGATCGTAAAAATTCCTTTAAATTGAAATATTTTTCGAATCTTTACCTCCATCTTCTGATTTCTTGTAAATTTTTAAATATTAACATTTAGAATTTAATTTATTAAATGCTGATCACGTGGTTTCTTTTCATTTTGGGATACTTTAAATTAATTTTGCGTCACATGCATAACGAAATAAATTGACAAAAGAAATATTAAAATACGGTAATTAACCACTAGACTAATTGAGATGGAAGTTTTTTAAGTATTTAATTCAAATTAGTATGTTTTATGGATATTAAACATACAAACTAATTGCATATATTGACCTTTGTATTTAATTTGAATATTCTTTTCTACATTATTTTGTCCATAAAAAATATCCGTTACGATTTTTTAGAAATATATATATTTTTTGGGGCATTAATTGCATACATTGACTGCTGTATTTATTGTAAATTTATTTATTTTTTTTGGCATTAATTGCATACATTGTCCGTTGTATCTAATTTGAATATACTCTGTAGCGAAGCACGGGTATTCAGCTAATTTAGTATGAAAGTCATTAAACCCCCTCCCAAAAAAAAAGGAGGTACGGAGGGTGTTGTCGAAAAATTTTAACAACACACCTACCAATAGAATTGGTACGTTTAAGCCCCTCATTCCACAAGAAGTTTAAAATCTCCTAAAATACAAGAAAAAATTCTTTTTCGGATTCCAAAGAGCAAGGCCGGCGCTAGCAGTTTCGCCGCCCCGGGAAAAAAGGTAAAATGCCTCCCCTTTATAACAAAAAATTGAAAGAGATAACCTAAACCTTTCCCACGCTTAGTAGTAAAATAAAACGTGAGCAAAAGAAGGTATTGAAAATGTTGAAGTTTGATTTGCCAAAAATACAAATTTCTTGATTTATGATTTTGGCACTAAATTAAAATTAAGTCTGCACAGAAAAAAAGAAAAGACACAAATCTAGTATATAATTATAAAATGCATATATTAAAAAGATAGTAAAACAAATTATAGAACCACTAAAAAGAAAAACCTAATTATTAAAAATACAGTTAAACTTAAAAGGGTTTTTTTTTTCTCACTTTTAATTCTGAGAATTTTTTGACATCAATTTCTTCAGCTAGCTCATGTTCAATGGCTAATGTTGTCAAGCCATTTAGCTGATCCTCGGTAGTTGTAGAGAGTTAAAAAATTTTAATTACTTTAATTTGGAGAAAATTCTTTCTCCACTTGCCACACTTATTGGGAGAGTAAGCGAGATTCTTAAAACTATACCGAGATTTGGAGCAAAATCCAGCTATGAAATGAATTTTAAAATCTCGATTGGACTTCCTTTTTTATTTAGTAACGCCAAAACCGATACTATCTCGTCTGCCAGGTCCAACGCGTTTATATCTGATGAATTCCCATCAGTTAACACTATTTCTAGATCTTTACAATATTTTAGTAAGTCGTTTTGAGGGGTATCTTTAAATCATAAATATTGTATAAAACTGGAAATAGTTGCTGTGGGTACTGATCAAATCTAACCTGGATTCAAGTGCATCGATAGCTTGGTCTAGTGTGAAAAAATAAAACTCTGCCTAATATTTCAAAGTAGGATCTTCTATAGGATCATCTCGTGCCTCATAGTCAAAATTAACATTCCTTCTTCGAACCCTATGACGTGGCTGGGTAAGCTCAAAATAGCCGATATGTCGATTTCGTCGGCGAGTTCTCGAGCATCGCAAAGCATTAAAGGCCGTGTCCGATCTAAGATCCTTGAAAAATCTTTACAATTTTTCAAGAGTTCCATACCAGATGGTAAGTCATGGTCTTTAGTCTGCAAGAGCTTACTTATTGGATTGATACAATTTAAGATTTTGTACCAAATTACAATGGAGCACAAGAACTTAAATTGTTTAACACAACTTAATAGTCCAGAAGCCTCAACTCTTATAGAGTTGTTTATCTCCGAATTATTACAAACAGCAAATAAAGCATCGTATATCCCTCCTAATTGATACCTCAGGGGTTTTAATGCATTTATTCGGCTTTCCCAACGAGTATCACTTAGGGGTTTCAAAGTTAGTCCCTGAACTTATTTTATTAATATGCTCCATCGAAAAGTTGATGAGGAAAAAAAATATATATTTTTTTAGACCATATTAAAAAATTGGCGGCTTCGAAGGATGCCTTTGCCATGTCATCAACGACCAAGTTTAATGAGTGGCTACTACATGGGAGGTAAATCGTTCGTGGATTTAACGCTTTTATTCTAGATTGTACTCCCGATTTATCGCCACTCATGTTGGCCCCATTATCGTAAGCCTGTCCCCTCATATCCTGCAAATTCAATCCCAAGGTTTCAAGTCTTAAGTATTAGAGTTGAGAGTTCAGAGCCCGACGATCTTTCAACCGGAAGAAAGCCTAAAAAGCTTTCATTAATTTTTTATGGAAACCTCATTGGGATTGGATTTGTCAATGGATACATACCTTACTAAGACTGTCATTTGCTCGATCTTGCTGACATCAGGAGTACAATCTAGAATTATTGAATAATATTTAGCTTTTTTAATCTCGCTAACAATGTGAGACGTTATATTTTCACTTAAAAGAATAATTATTTCATTTTGAATATCCTTTCCGAGATAGTGGACTTAAACTTATGAGCACTCTGCGGATATGCTCTTCCATTACTGGATCCAACTGAGCAAGTAATTACTGAAATCGTAAAGTTTGTCACTTGTACCTCGGAGGGCTAAACAATTTTGAGCAAGCATTTTTATTGTTGAAACAAATCGTAGAAGCACCTCGTACCAATAATTTATCTCTGCATGTAATGAGTCTTTGTGAGTGACTGTCAATCGTTTTAGAGTACTGTATTCTTTGACTAAATTCAATCCAAGATTTTTGACTTTGGATATGGTTTTTAGAGGTTTCATGTTGTTTTAAAGTCTCAGTGAGGTGCTTCCAATCTTTAAATCCTTCAGTAGAAAGAGAACTTAAAATAAAAACCAAAAAGTTTGCAGCAAAAGCAATAAACACAGTTTTTTTGTAATTGAATAGACTAACCAGTTACGCATGACTTTTTCTCCATTTTTCATGTTTCTCAAATAATGAACTGCGCTAAATCTTCGACCGGTATCATTATACGGAAAACTGTATTCCTTTAATTGTTGAGGTTCTCCTTCTTTTACCAAAGAATATATTTCGGCTTCTGATAAGCTAGTTGGCCAGGAACCCGGATCTGAATTTATTATCGTACCAAATGTCTCTTCTTTGGATTTCCCTGGAGTACGTTCAGTGGACGTCCCTGGAGTAGGTTCTTTGGATATCCCTGGAGTAGGCTTCACTTGAGCAATATCGGTAGCTTGATTGGTAATGGCTTCATAGTTAAGATTTGAATCAGCTTCTAATATCTCTGTGTCGTCATCGTTCCTTTTCGCGCCTTGTAAGTAACTTAACAGACTTCCAGCCTGTTTTTGAATTTGAACTTGTTTTTCGACCCTTTTTCTTTTGTACTGAGCACCCGATAATCTTTTACGTCCATCAGACATTCTAAAAACAATTAAGAAAATGTTTCAATAAAAAATAATTGTTTTTTTAAACGAAACAGATGCGTTTTCGAATATTTTTTTAATGTTTCAAGGCGAGATTTTGTTGGCTTTGTTTAGGGTAAATTGTTGAAAAAAAAAAAAACTTTCTATTCTATTGCTGAAGTTTCGGTTTTAATCAAACCTTATTCAGCGATTTAAGGTTTTTTTTTAACAATTTACCCTAAACAAAGCCAACAAAATCTCGCCTTGAAATAAGTAAATAAGGGTACGAAAAAACAAGATTTTTCGAATGTTTTTGGAAAGATGCTCCCCTACGAGGGTTAATTTTTACCCCTGACATTTATTTATAGCGAACATGAGTTGAGCGGTGCCTTGTCTGTTCTTACTTACCTTTTGATTCTTCTTATGTATTACATATATATGTATTATTATTATTTTTTTTAAATCGTTTAATTAGATTTAGAATATTTTCTGTCAAAGTTACCATAAGCCGGAAAAATATTTTTCTGGACAACTACTTTTTGCTTGGACCCATCGATTTTATTTTTAAAAAAGGCACTTTTGCTTGTTTCTGTTAGGTAACATGCTCGAAGAAATAACTTTTATTTGGCTCATATTATTTTCGAAAAAATACGTCGTTGTAAGAAGAATTATAAACCTTTCAAAACGAGTTGCCACTTGACCCACTTTCTTTATCTAAATTATAGGGGTAAAAATTACCCTATATGGGTTGATAAATATAATAAAACAAAATAAAAAGAAAAGTGACTTCCTTCAAAACAAAATCGACGTGTCTGAGCAAAAAGTCAAAATTTAAAGATAACGTGCTTAAAAAAATAATTTTTAAATGGCTCATGGAAAATTTAAAATTAAATATATATCAAAAACAAATCAAACGATTTATAAAAAATATCCGACCGTAGTAAGAAGAATTAAGAGCCCTTAAAAACAAGGTGCAACATATTCCCTATCTAAATAAGAGGGGTAAAAATTACCCCTCATAGGAGGTGTATACTACTGCATGAAACACCAAAGTGGTAAAAAAATTGACGGATTTGAGCGTTTTTCCAAAAACATCCTGTAGAAGCTATAAAAATTTTTGTTTAGAAAAGCTACCTATTTTTTAATTATTACCTACTCACCTTACTTTTACAACACACTGTATGACACAATTTTCAAAAACTCACGGCAAATAGTAATTTTATGTAACGCACTCTACTTCACTAGTAACCAACCTGTAAGGCAATTATTGCATAAATAAACAATAGAACTGCCTCTTTTCCTTTTATAATAGTAACGTGTCACAGAACTTTGTATCTGTGTCCATTTATTTAAATTATAATTAAAAGGGTCATTTTTTATTTTATACATTTTTAAGCGGGAGTTTATTATGTTTGTGAGCAGTTTCCTTGAAATATTTTGATATTTTATCTATATTGCTCTGTATTTTTCGTTCGGTTTTGGATTTGGTCACGAAAACTCTACTCATCTTTCAAAACGTGTTTTTATTTAAAAACTACATACCACAACCTTCTTATGTCGTTCTCATGCTTGAGGATTTTTGAAGTGAGTGGGTACCTATAATTAAAAGTTCGTAAAACATATTAAAAGCAAATTTTATTACAAGTCCACCTATTAATTTTTCATAAGTATTGAAATGAATCTTGGTTTAATCATTTTCTTCATAAACTAGTTAATTTTACAGCCCATTTGCCGCCTCCTAAGGTTGCCGGCCCTGCTTCAGTATTAAAAAAAAGAAAAACCTCTGATTTTCTGGGGAAAAACTTCTGTACACGGATCAAAGATTTTTCACGCCTAGCAGTTTTCATCTATGTAGCGTGTGTAATTCAAACAAACTCGGCGTCATAAATGAACATCGAAATACACTTCATCAGGTCTGTGGACGAGAGCAGGACATCTCCGTTCTTTGTACAGTCTTTTTTTTTTTTTTACGCTTGATTCCATTCTAACTAAGCAATCGCCTTAATTTCCCGTCAGCCTCGTAAACAAAACCCACGCCAAAAGAAATGCATTGTGCGAAAGGGCTGTTTTCGCAGTGCCCGGCATCCATACTAAAAAGGCCTGATTTATAACCCGATTCTTATCTCGGCGCACGCTGGTCAAGGGGGGCGAAAAGACCCCAGCTCTGACCTTGGGGCGTCCAGCAAATAACTTGACCCATTGTTTCCGACATAATTAGCACGCGAAGATCGTGAAAGGAGCAGAAATTTCGAGCACGGGATGTCACGGAGGTCCGTTCTGAAGATACATGCACGATCCACTTCTTTAATCTACCCTCCCCCCCCCCCTTTTTTTTCGCGGCGATGTTATTTACGCCGATTTCGAATGTCCACCGGAAATGTTCCCATTGTCCACGCTCCAGCGCCGATGACGAGAGTTTCGGCTATTCAACATCTTTTCTTACCCCATTCTTGACAGCGGAGAGCTGTTAAGGTGCGACGTTTTCCTTGTACATTGTGTTCCTGCGAGTGATTGGTTTTATAACTGCTAAATTCAGGCACTTTGTGGATAGAAAGAACAACATATGAAACTAACAGCTCCGTTATTATGAACTAGTAGGTAACCCGTCATTTTGACGTCATAATGGAAAAAAGTATATGAAAGTTAAAAAATATCCCGAATTATCTAAATTATTACATTTAATCCACACCTTGTTAAAGCAAACCCTATCATTATTTTTTATTTATTTAGTTTTTCATGCGATTGGAGTAGTAGACTGCCATCCATTTTTTTACAGTTCGCTACGCGATTCATTCACATTCAAGTTTGTTTACTTTCGGAATTCATCGCAAAAGTAAACAGATTTTTAAAAACTGTTAAATATACAGCTAAAAACATCCATTTTTTTTTTAGTTCTGAATGTTTTATAGAAAAATAGTCTGAACAAACGTGATTTGATGGAGAAGATATTTGTTTTTAGGTAAGAAAAAATTCTGATCCACATCTGAAATTGAAACTAAGCCTAACCGGCGGTTTGTTTACTGAGGGCTTCAATTGAAAGATGAGTACAGCCCGGAAGTGTCATACAGAGACAACGGCTATTATATATAGGATGTAATTTGAGACTTCAGGGTACATTTTCCTGTTTTACTGTCTACATTTTGCGTATGAAATAGTTTCTTTCAGTTCAAAAATTTCCGGAAAGGGGAAAAAAGGTTGTTTACTGGAAAAACAAAAGATTTTGTTGTTTTCTAATTTTTCTCTTTAGAAAAATTTTGTAGTAACATCAGAAAGTAGTTTTTTTTTATAGTTGTAGTATGTAGAAAGGTTATAATTTAGTACTGATAACAATAATGATGTACCGTTAAAGCAATGCTTTCAGAGGGCGACTTTCCAAGAAGAAATTCACCAAATATTAAATAGAGATATAATGGGAGAATGATAACCACAGCTTGCCCACTATTATAAATTAATAAGTATGTGAGAAGCTCGCACAATTAGTGGGGATGGACTCAAATATAAGTGGAAAAAGCCTCCCCAATTGCGACCATTTTAAGTAAGATTGACAGGGTCGTTAACAAGTCGTTAAAAAAGGACGTTAACGGATCGTTCAAAGTCAATTAGTCACAGCCACCGCAGGGAGACCAGATGGGCCGACACACGTGCGGACCGGAAAACCGCAGGCTTGTTTCCCACGCGAGGCCGAATCCTGTAGAATCTTCTGGAATTTTCTGAAAGAGGAGCTATAAAAGGAAGAGAGAACGGATGAGGAGAGATATGACTATGGACTGACAGGAGACATACTATGAACTGATGATACAGCGAAGGATAGGACGTGCTTGCTGTTTCTATGCTGGACTTTAGACTGAACTGAGTTATGACTTTCGCTCTAGTTTTCGAGTGATTATTGGGCTGTTTGAGGTGCTGTATCATAGTTGCTATATGTGTATATATATATATATATATATATATATATATATATATATATATATATATATAAAGGAAATTGTGGTTTCTGTATCCATGGAAGCCATAAGCG
>OU015502.1:144882293-144887293 GCA_907164885.2 Dolomedes plantarius
GAATCCAATGGTGTTAGTACATAGCATCTTTAAGGCTGTTGTGTATTAACCCTATTGGATTCGCTCACTTCAATGTTAATCTATGGAGAAAATGTGTCCAAAGATTGCCGACTTCGATTTAAAGACTTTTTTGTTAAAAATATTGTACTCCGTAATAGAGAAAAGAAATTTTATACCTTGGGTCATTTTTTGTATTTAAAAAAATGCAAATATTTTTAAATTTAAATTATTCTGGGAAAAATCGGATGTAGTTAATAGATTAGTTAGAAATAATTACGTTTCATACAATACAAATTTTGACTTTTTACAAAAATTTAATCATAGAACCTCTCAGAAAAAAAACTTTAGAGAATCTAAGTCAGGGATGCTGATAAGGATAAATCATCGGCTTTATCATCACTAGAAGACAGAATTTTTTAAAAGGGGGCAACGAAATGCTAATTTCTTTGGTAAGCTGTTGAATGCAATTAGTAGTCCACTCGATCAGAGAACTAGTGATTATTAAACCTGTATATTTGTATAGGTTACATTAACCTGTGGTGGCGGAGTGGTTAAAAGCGTCAAGCTGCACGCCACAGGTCCAGGATTCAACCCTGCGACTGGGCAAGGTCGACTCACGCCTTTCATCCCTTGAGTAGTGGGTCGATAAAATGGACCAAGCATGCTTGCGAACTAATTCTGGGGGGTCTCGCGTCAGGTTGACCACCTGACCGAGGCATACGTTGTATGGCACCCGAAGCCGACGGTCATGAAAGCGGAGATGGGCACCGCAGGCCTTGGTCCACGACGCTGAAAAGCAATTCGGACTATTGTGCCATGAGTTAGTTAGTTATATTAACCTGTATTTGTATAAGTTATATTTACTTGTATATTTGTACAGGTTTAATAACTATTGCCTTTTAAACCTGTATATTTTATATCCGTGGGAAGCGAAAATTTCCGTAATTTTTTTAAATACCTATACAAGTGTCTAAAATTATCTTTTTACGTATTGAGAAAAGTTATTTGTACGTAAACGAGTTGCATAATCATTTGTCTACAATTAAATCACATGGAACATGTCTTGACAAGAAGGGTTACAAATGCAACGACAAGTATGCCCAGACGTACCCAGCAACAATAGATCTAGGTTTCGCCCGATTCAGGATGAATACCTCACCATGGCCTAGCCATAAGTACATTGGTAATCTATACTTATATATAAAGAGAGAGCGATTTTGTACGTGGAGTGTAATTTTCAGAACCACTGTACCTATTTGAAAAATTCTTTCACTCTTTGAAAGGTACATTATTCCAGATGGACATAGGCTATATATTATGTATATCTGATCAGTAGAAATAAAGTTAGGGGCTTAATCATAACAATCTCCATTGTTACCGCTACTGTCCTCTACCGCTTTTTGTGCCGAAGTCTTCAACGATCCTTAGCTTGGGGCTATCTATCTATACTTATATATAAAGAGAGAGCGATTTTGTACGTGGAGGGTAATCTCCAGAACCACTGCACCTATTTGAAAAATTCTTTCTCTGTTTGAAAGGTACATTATTCCAGATGGACATAGGCTATATATTATGTATATCTGATCAGTAGAAATATAGTTAGGGGCTTAATCCTAACAATCTCCATTGTTACCGCTACTGTCCTCTACCGCTTTTTGTGTCCTCTACCGCTTTTGTGATCGTTGATAAGTCTTCAACGATCCTTAGCATGGTGCTATCGCGGTGGGCTTCTGTTCTGACGATAGTGGTTCGAACCTAGCCGTTCTCCGGCACGCCTTTTTCTTTTAAAAAATTAACTTTAATTATTTACTAACGTAATATTAATTTGAATATTATTTTAGGAATATTATTTGAAAGCAATTTTAATATTATTTTTTAAAAAAAACATTCTTTACTTAAAAATCCTTTTTTTATTTTTGTATTTTTATTTCATCTCTTAACCTCTCTCTTTTAAAAAATTAACTTTAATTAATAACTAACGTAATATTAATTTGAATACTATTTTAGGTGTTTAAAATAATTAAAAATACATTCTTTACTTAAAATTCTTTTTTATTTTTGAATAAAACTACGGTCTCAAGCACACCTCTTTCTTTTAAAAAATTAACTTTAATTAATAAATAACGTAATATTAATTTGAATATTATCTCAGGTGCTTAAAATAATTTTTAATAAATTCTTTACTTAAAATCCTTTTTTATTTTTGTATTTTTATTTCATCTCTTATTCTAATTTTGGGATACCAATGTGTATCTATACTTCTATAATAATATACAAAGAGAGAGAGCAGATTTTGTATGTGGAAGGTAATGTACAACTTTTGTACATTAAAATGTACCTTACATCTTTTCCTTTGTCAACCGCAGTCAAGTAACCATAGCAACAGGGTCCGTTTTTCGAAATCGCTCTTTACAACGGGGAAATGTTATCTACTTCCTATCCCCATTTTACGTGGGGGACATTCAGCGTGGGGGGTCAGGGGAAAGAGTGATTAATTGCTTTCTTACTATTGAAGAAGAATTTCAATAGTAGTTCATCGGCACTCCGTGCCTCTTTCATCTCTCAAAAGGCTGAAAATGGATGAACCGCGGGTGAACCGCCCTTCTGATGTCTCTCGCCTGAAAAGAAATAGCCTATAGCTAGAACGACAAAAGATTATTATTCAGTCCTTTTCGGCAAGATTGACCCTCCGTTCCCAGAATGTCACCCAATTGTTCTTTGGGGGCAAAGACGTTAGGAAAGTCACAACGAAGTGGAATTCGAGACTATATCTCTGCCGACATCACACCGTATTTTTCGTGAGTGTGTGTCTCGGATATATGCTATCCCACCCCGTAAGGAAGAGGTATAATATTTTTAAGATTCAAGTAGAGGAGGTATTGATAAATACAAAAAGGATTTTTGAAACTGGCAACGTTAAAGGGTTTATTGAAGAAAACTACATTTGGAACTACGCTTTTTATTGGACATTTAAGGTAAAAAAAGATTTACAATTTATTGGCTATCAACTGGAAATTTATTGGTATAATATTTTGTTCAACCCGGACAAAGTCGGGACGGGCCGCTAGTCTATATATATAAAACAGTTCCGTAACTGACTGACTCACTGACATTCAACGCACAGACCAAACCGCTGGACCTAGAGGGCTGAAATTTTGCATGGCGATTCTTCTTATGGTGTAGGGGTGCACTAAGAAAGATTTTTGAAAAATTCTTCTTAGAATTTTTTAAAAATATATTTTTAAGCTGTTTTAGTAACTTTTTTTAAGTTTGCATTTAAAATAATAATATGAGGGTTATGAAATTTATATCACGAGAAAGATCATAAAAATTCCTTTAAAATGAAACCTTTTTCGAATCTTTACCTCCATTTTCTGATTTTTGGTGAATTTTTAAAGATTAAATTTTAGAATTTAATTTGTTAAATGCCGATCACGTGATTTCTTTTTCTGGTACTTTAAATAAATTTATCGTCACGTCCATAACAATGAAATAGACAAAGAACTATTTTTTCCCTTGATAATGCGGCAGACGATTGGACATTATCCAAAAGAAAGTATTAAAATACAGTAAAAGATATGTTCCTCAAACTGTACTATATTCTTTAGTATGTCCTATTAGATTTAATTTGAATATTTTCTTCATTATTTTGTCTATAAAATATCCCTTACGATTTTTTTATAAATGTATTTGTTTTACATCAATTGTATACATTGATTGTCGTATTTATTATAAATATATATATACATTGGCATTAATTGCATACATTGACCGTTGTATTGAATTTGAATGTACTCCGTAGCGAAGTGCGGGTTTTCAGCTAGTGGGCAATAAAACTCTCAAAGACTGATAATGTGCAATAGATATGCCCACCTTTGCTTAAGTGACTCCTCTCACCAAAATAATGATGTTCCAGAAATTCATCTTTTCCATCACACTTCATCAAAACAATTAGCTCTCCCCTTTATGAGCTACTTTGACTGTCCCTTATCAGACATTAGTAAAAATTTAGTGTAATTCCACTTCCCGAATTCTTTTCTCTACAGCACACTGGCGACTGTGCCATGCTGAGGAAGCTAGTACGAAGGCGTAAACCAGATCTAAAGCTGCCGGGTCAGCTGGAACTTTCGCCGCATTTAAAAACTATTCCTCCACTCCATTAAATCAGCTAATCGATCCAAATGGATGGATAGATGGATCGATCTCATGTTCAGAAACACTGCTGTTAGGATATTCAATCGGAAATGAATTTTCGGTTTAGACTATTTGTATTCTTTGTAAATACAGTGGTACCTCGACTTACGAGTTTTTCGAGATACGAGCATTTTCTCGGCAGATTTTTTGCTCCGAGTTACGAGCTGTAATTCGGGTTACGAGCAAACTTCGGATACCCCACCGCTAGTTTGCGCAGCGAACACGATGTTACGTGCTCATCAAATGAGAACATGAGAAGCATATAATATTTACAACCTTTATGTACAACTAGCTGAAAACCCGCGCTTCGCTACGGAGTCCATTCAAATTAAATACAACGGTCAACGTATGCAATTTATGCCAAAAAATAAATATATATATTTATAATAAATGCGATGATCAATGTATACAATTGATGTAAAATATATATCTATATATATATATATATATATATTTATAAAAAAAATCGTAAGGGATATGCATTTTTTTGGATAATATCCAATCGTCTGCTTCATTAGAAAGAGAAAAAAAATTTTTTTTTGTCTATTTAGTTGTTGCGCTCGTGACGATAAATTTATTGAAAGTACCAGAAAAAGAAATCACGTGATCAGCATTTAATAAATTAAATTCTAAAAATTAATCTTTAAAAATCCACCAAAAATCAGAAAATGGAGGTAAAAATTCGAAAAAAAATTCCACTTTGAAGGAATTTTTATGATCTTTCTCGTGATATAAATTTTATAACCCTCAATGTATTATTTTAAATGCAAACGTAAAAAAAGTTTAAAAAACAGCTTAAAAATTTA
>OU015502.1:144892293-144954793 GCA_907164885.2 Dolomedes plantarius
GGTTATCGCAAACGCGTCTGTACCGAAAGATCTTGTCATCAGAAAACATAAGTGTGCAAAAATGGTGGGGACTCTGTGACATGTCCACTCCTAAGAATCCTAGAAATTGACAGAATCTCTCTATTCTAAAAGAAAGTAACTGGCGCTGCCGCAGCCGCCGCCGCCGCTGTCAAAAGCTTGTCACGCTATCTCCTCCGAAACCGCTGGGGGTATGGGGTCGAGACCGATACCAATCGATGCAGAACAATGTGGGGAAGAAAGTAAGACATGTCTAATATTCGTCGGACTTTAAGTTTTTTTTTATTTTATGTTTTGTGGGACAATATTGACTTTTTCATGTTCAGATTACGATAACTCGCCAAAAAAGGATCGTAGAATTTTTTTTTTATTACAATCTAAGACTACAGACATTTCTCCTTCAAACAAGACGTCATTTGTTTAAAAATAATTTAAAACAGACTGATATTTTTATTAAAGTTGAAAACTCACTTTTTGGAAAAATTGATGCTTTTCGAGATATATCAATTCGATGCTCTCAGACTTATTATGTTACAAAGAAAATATTTATATCAACTGGAAGATGAAAGCTTTTTCATTCATATAAACATCATTTCAAGTCTCTATCTTAAAATTTCGATTTTTAATTGAATTTTAAAGAAATACTTCAAAAAAAATCTTCTCATTCACTTCCTTTGAAAGAAGATCCAATTTTTCACCCATTCATCCATTTCGCCGGGCTTCATCCATTTCGTCGATAGGGGGGGGGAAGCTTCAACTGTAAACAAAATGAATGAGATTCGATCCGAGCACCCTCAGCACCGAAAACCAGCGTGCCGTACCAAAGGGTCGCCACAAGCCCGCATTATTTAAATTACCTGTTAGAAAATAGATGAAATGCTCCTTTGCGTAATATTTAATTAGTATTGGAAGTAAAATACCTCACCCACACGTATTTGTAGAGCGTGTTTTCAGACTCTAAAAAACCGACCATATCCTTAAACGTGTTTCCAGGGTCCGAAACCTCGCCTGAAGAAAATGTTAACCTTTTCCTTACGGGGTGGGATAGCATGTATCCCAAGAATGAATATATATATATATATATATATATATATATATATATATATATATATATACACACATATACACATACACACATATATACATATATACATATATACATAGACATACATATATATATATAAACCCCTTAATGGCCGCTCTTACAAAAGGGGTATGAAATTTGTAAAGAGGGAATCGAGAAAATAGGCCCCGTAAGCTAAAGGTTAAACAATTAGAAAAAATACCTCACATAATACAGAAAGCACATAAACAAGTTTATTTAGTGCCTTTTAGGGGGCTCACAACCTTTGAAACTTCAAAAAAATTCGATTTTTGGTTTTTGCTATATTCTGATTTTTGGGATATTTCTGAACAATATGCAAAAAACCGCATAAAAAAATTTGCATTATTTCTCGAGTTATGAGAGTTTATGTAAAGCTCACTCTGTTGCCATGGCCATGTATATTCCAACTTTAACTTCAGTTTTCTCAAATATGTGAATTTTTGGATTGCGCGCACTGTTACTCCCAAACTATGTGTGCTAGACACACAAAATTTTTATCAGATTTGTATTATAAGCTTCTTTACACACTAAAACCAGAAAAGTAAAAAAAAATTGTAAAAAAAAATTTTATATTTGAAAATGTTTTAAAAAATTGCTAAATTTAAAATTTTTTTTAATTTTATGCAAATTTTTAAATTTAAACTATATTTTTTGTATATTTTTTGGTTTTACATTAAACTTGAGTGTATTATTAATTTAATTTTACCAAAAAATAGTTTCTGTATGCATATTTCTTAATTTTATGATGCGCGAAACATCCAATGATTTTTTTTCCTTTTTGGTAATGTGTACATTTAAAAATAAAATCTAAAAATTATTTATGGCTTTACATGTTCTATTTTTGTATAAAATATAACTGAAGACTTGTAATTTTGATATAAAACAAAAAAATTATATATATATATATTAATATTATTGGAGTTTCATTAGCTCGATTTTGATCATGTTTAGGGTCATTTCCCAGTAGTCAAAAATTGTGAGCCCCCTTTAATGCCTATGTTCTGAATACCATAAGGATCTACATAATTTATATTTCCGTTGTGTTATCAAGGCTGAAATAATATTCAATTACTTGATAAATTTCAACAATAATATTCTGTAACTGAATTGATTTAAATCGTTGCCACGTGTTTTTCTAGACTTGAACTATCGTTTTGTCATATACTGTAAATCAAAATTTAATTATCTTGACAATCGAGAGCAGCTTTGTGAGAAATTCTTTTTAAGGCAATCAACCAGGTCTGATGTATCAATGATCTCATATAAATCGACCTGTTTACCAGTGAGTGAGTTTATTTAAATCAGTCGTCCCCAACCGGTGGTCCGCGAGAGCCTTGGAAATGGTCCGGCCCCCCCATATAAAAAAGTTTCCAAATAAATGGGGATTTTGAAAGCAATGTTCATTGAACTAGATTGGCATCTGATGACTACCAGGTGTTGAATTAAAATTTCTTAAAAGTTTAACATTATTATTTTATTATTAGAATACGATACGTTAGAATGTGAGTGCGTTTATCCTGTATCCTTTTTGCCTGAGGGAAATTCTATACCCCCATACCCCCTGGAAGAACCCCCTTCAAGTCGTTGGGTTGGGGGGGGGGGGCTGAGGGAGTCCGCACGTGGTTCAATTTCTGGCTTAGTGGTCCGCAGACTTCTACGGGTTTGGAACCCCTGATTTAAATATTTTTTTCTGCCCTGAACCTGCTGAGAATGCTGGAAAATCTGATAATTTCAACCCGTTAATTTTGGGGGACGAAGCCTTAAGTTTTAAACCATTACCAGCTGGTGTTTAAGGCGCAAGGGAGTTTCCCCTCCAGACGTGTTTTAATTGCTCATTAGCGTGCTCTTTGAATTTAATCTTTCATCGCGAAGTAATTATTCTTCCATGATCCATTCATCACGGCTGTCGAAATAACGGAGTGTTCAAGGCACATTTTTTTTTTTTTCCACGTCTGCGAAATTTCCAAGCCCACCCAACAAAATGAGGAGTCCACCGGACAAAATGAGGGCGTTGATAGTAAAAGTGTCGTTAATTATTAAGAGCTCTGACGTAGTTAAAGACTTTAACTACAGTTGTTGCTGTCGAGGAGCGGGGTGAATTTGGAAACTTATCTGATTTTGACGCGCATTAAAGAAATTAGTCGGAAGACACAGGGATCGCCTTAAAAATTTTCTCCTATCTTCACTGAAACGACCTGGTGATTTATTGTTTCCAGAGATAAGGTTTCTGTGAGGTACTTCATTAAACCACTCAGAGAAATATGTAATTGGGATGTGCTTTTAAATAAAATTGCCATCTTGGGGGACTCCTTTCTTCAAGTAAAGTATTAATATTTTATAGTGTGATTTTTCGACGAGATACGAAAACTCGTTGAATATATTTCCTCCATTACGTTAACATATTTTGAAATTAGAATAATGGTGATTAATAATTAAAATAAAAAGATTTAGGTGCAGGAAATGTAAAAGGAATGTATAAAAATATAAAATTTAGTTGGGTTCGTTCTGTAGAGTTAAGATAGTTAAGATTTTTAATATTTCTATAAACTATTGGTAAGAATACATCAAAAGCATCTTTGTTTAAGTCTGGAAGAAAGATAATTTTGGGTTTTGAAAGCATATCTATCGTCTTAAGTCTATATTAAGGGGCATCACTTGACATTGTAGATCTTCATCGCAATGCTAAGCTAAGGGGAATGTTTCTCTCTGTATTTTCCTAATCACAGATTAGTAAATACATATTTTTTGAATTCTGGTTTTCTGCATGTAAAGTTACACATTTAAAGAAGCAGTAGGTAATTTTAAATGTGTATGAACTTTTCAGTGGTTGATGTTTTACAGGGACTATGAGGTCTATCACTACAAAATTTTTATTTTTCTTTTAAGGTATTGAATTAAAGGGAAAAATGGTTTTTAAAAAAACTTTGCACTTTATTTAAACATATACTTCCAGTTTCAGATAACAGAATTCAAAAATACGCATTTGTTTACCTGTGATTTGAAGGGACAGTGATAGGAATATTCCCCCGCAGCTTTAGATGGGATGTCAACTGACCATCAGTTGACATCGCAGATTTTCCTACTAAAAAATTCGCCTTATAATCATTTTCCAAAACCCGAAGTTTAAAATTAGCAGATATTAATAGGCATAGTACTTAGTCTTATTTTCAGCCAGAATGTTTTCAAATTTAAAATAAATTGAAATTTGAAAGGATTTTTTAGAAAGCGCCCTGTAATGTCTGAATAAGGGAAAAATTTATGTCTTAATTTTTTTAATTACAACGGAGAAAATCATAAAGGACAGTAGGTTTGATAGGATCTTCCCGTATTAACTACATATTAAAACATTTCTACTTCGTACAGGATTTATACAGCCATCTGGATAAGTAAGTCCCCACGAACGTCACGTGAAAAAGTGAATACAAAGCAGTGCATTATGGTAATTTGTCCCCCTGACTAAATATAATATCAAATGAATTTTGAAGCTAAGATATCGACATTTTTTGTACAAACATCCGTACTTTAAAAACAAGTATCATGAATAAATTTGGAGAGAAGAAACTTCCTCTCGAAATATTACTCAACTCCTTAAAATTCGATTTACGGAAAGCAGAAGACGGATGTCTTTTGCTTTCGAGAAAAAAAGAACATTTTTTGCCCTGAAACGCAACTTGCAATATGATACAGTATTTTAGGATGCAGTGCTTTTCTATAAGAGTATCCGCCATAAAAAAAAAAACCATCTTTGTCACAGTACCATGACACATCCCGTGCCTTTAACCATAACATTACATTACAATGTAGGCGGTGACCTATGGTAATAAACTTTATGAGCATGTTTGCATTGGCACACGATCGAGTCCCCACCTTAACTTCCCTGGATGATTAATAACAGTTTAGTATCTGGATCCTTGTAAAGTACCGCCAATTCATTGTGCGGCAAGGTGTGCCGTTCTTCGTTAATACATGTCGCCCCTCCTGTACTTTTAGCTTCTTCACGAGGCTCTTCCCCCCTTTTCAACAGTTTCTTTTAGGTGTGGATAGTTATGAGCGGGTTTGTATCGCAGGAATATGTACCGCCGTTTAGCGTGAAACTAAGTCACATCTGTGTTTAGTCATGCGGTGGGAGAATGAACTTGAATCTGGGTTTTTTTTTCTTCCGTAAGTAACTTTAAATTTGGTTACCGTCTACGAGAAATTTCCGATCTCTTATATACAGGGTGTCCGGGCTAAGAGGATCTAAAAGTTATGGATTATTTTTACGGAACTAATCTTTAGAAATTTTTTTTATTTAAATAGAACATCTCAACAAGTTTTAATATCAATCATAGATTTCAATCATCTATATATATAAAACAGTTCCGTAACACGCTGACTCACTGACATACAATGCACAGACCAAACCGCTGGACCTAAAGAGCTGAAATTTTGCATGGCGATTCTTCTTATGGTGTAGGGGTGCACTAAGAAAGATTTTTGAAAAATTCTTCTTAGAATTTTTTAATTAAATTTTTAACCTGTTTTTGTAACTTTTTTTAAGTTTGCATTTAAAATAATAATTTTAGGATTATAAAATTTACATAACAAGAAATATCATAAAAATTCCTTTAAAATGAAATATTTTTCGAATCTTTATCTCGATTTTCTGATTTTTGGTGAATTTTTAAAGATTCATCTTTAGAATTTAATTTATTAAATGCCGCTCACGTGATTTCTTTTTCTGGTACTTTAAATAAATTTATCGTCACGTGCATAACAACTAAATAGACAAAAAAAAAATTTTCTTTCTAATGCAGCAGACGATTGGATATTACCCCCCAAAAAAATAAATATCCCTTACGATTTTTATATATATATATATATATATATATATATATATATATTACATCAATTGTATACATTGATCGTCGCATTTGTTATAAATATATATATATATTTTTTTTTTGGAATTAATTGCATACATTAACCGTTGTATTTAATTTGAATTACTCCGTAGCGAAGCGCGGGTTTTCAGCTAGTAGTATCATAGATTTCGACGTGTGCACCTTTTGTAGCACGACAAACGTCTAAACGGTTATCCAGTTCTCCCCAAGTGTTTTGTAGCATATCAGGAGTTATTGCGCAAATTGCTTGAATGATACGCTTCTTAAACTCATCCACAGTTTCAATTTTTTGTTTATACACAACGGATTTAATGAATTCCCAAGCAATTCGTGTAATAACTCCTGATATGCTACGAAACACTTGGAGAGAACTGGATTGCCGTTTAGACGTTAATCGTGCTACAAAAGGTGTACACATCGAGATCTATGATACTATGATCGAAACCTATGATTGATATTAAAACTTGGTGAGATGTTTGTAGAAGTGAAAATGGTATAATTCCCCACGGTGTGTGGCCAATAAAGAATGTATTATAAAGGATGCAGAGGCAGGGGTAAATACAGGATTGTAAACCAATAAAAAATAGAAGAATAGCTGTCGGTGTGGCCAGTGATAGCGATCTGAAGTCTAAATTTTACAAGATGAATGGTCGTTATTTTATGGCCCACAGTAAAAACGTCAGATGAGAAGGGTCAAAGTTGTTTTGCAAAATAAAATTATGTTGGGGGAGGTACTTCATAGACTATGGAGAGAGGCGACAGAGGCGGTGTAATAAAGATCCAATTGGGGTAGAAACCACTGAAAGAAAAGCAGCCCACTGCCCAATGAAAGTGAGGGGCGTGCCAGAATGGCCCCCCCTGTAAACGGACAACAGCTCCGCTAAGGACGGAAGGATTTGAAAAAGAAGGAGACGGATTTTAGATTGGGTTCCTGAGAGTTAGATGTCGGAGACTCTCGTCTGCATAGCCTTGGAGAAGTGCGAATATCCCGCCAAGGTGTTCCTACACTGGAGATGATACTGGGAACCGGTCGCCGATGCTACGATCATCGCTGCATACATCCGTTATAGTAAGTGCCTCCCCGATAGACTCTAAAAATCATATTTGACTCTATAGTTTGCCTCTGATTCTGGGTTCTCTAGGTTAAAAATTGTTAATATGAAACGGATTGTTATATTAATAGCTCTGACAAGTTAATTGAAATTTGGGTTATCAAATGTATGTTTAAGGTCAATGCGTTGTATTCCTTGCTTGTTCCAACCCATGCATGCATCCATTGTTTCTAGGTAATTAACACCTACAATCAGCTCCCTCGTTATCCGGTATAATGCAATGGCTAGCTATCCATCGATATGTAATGTTCCAATCCATTGATATGTCCCACCCCGGCAAGAAATGGGACACAACTCAAAAATACAGCATTTGAGAGAAATCAACTTAAAGACTGCTATACAGCTTGCACTAGCTTTACAATAAAACTGATACAAGCGCCTTCAGGTGGACAAATTGCGAGATAGAAATGTATCGCTTTTCGTGCACGATGGGGCACTTCATACATGTTTTTCAATCACATAACTTCAAAATTGCCATTTTTTGACTCGTGTCATTTTTCTTGCCGGTATGCGATGCAATGTTAATGTTTGTTCGAAGGAGATGATTGTGAATAAAACTTCCTCTCCAGACCGGGGTAGCTTAATTGGTGGTAAAGTATTCATCTCGAGATGTGAAGGTCCGATCGGGCAAAAAAATTACTATAAAATGCACCAGTTTTTAATTTTGAACAGAGGTATGGGAGAACCCAAAAAGGGGTCCCCGGAGTCAATTGTTATAAAAAAGAAAGAAAATTGGTTGCATCATTTCAAAACAACCACAAATTTAACAATTTTATAAAATTGGGGGGGGGGGGATTTCGTTCCGAATTTTTTCCTTCAAACTTTAAAAATTCTTGCATTTGTTTTGTTTCTCGACGTTTCGAGTAAGTAAAAATTCCTGTTCTGCTTAAAAAATTCCTCATATATTTTTACAACGTGAAGTTCGCAGCGTCACTGCAATTTTACTGCAAGAAAAGCAAATTTCCTCGTATTCATTTTTTGTCTTTTCAAAGGCTTTTATAATTGCTACTCAGTTTGCTTTTGCGATAAATTTGTTATTAAGTTTATTTGTAACTTTATATTAAAGTTGTTTTCACAAACAGCTCACTAGAAAACTAGCTGAATACCCGTGCTTCGCTATGGAGTACACTGAAATTAAATACAACAGTCAATGTATGCAATTAATACCAAAAGAAAAAATATATATTTATAATAAATACAATGGCCAATGTATGCAACAAATGCCGATATATATATATATATATATTAAAAAGTCGTAACGGATATTTTTATACACAAAATAATGTAGAAAATATTCAAATTAAATACAACGATCAATGTATTCAATTAATTTGTATGTTTGATATCCATAAAACATACCAATTTGAATTAAATTCTGTAAAAACTTCCATCTCAATTGGTCTAATGGTTAAATTTTATCTTTTACCGTATTTCAATATATATTTTTGTCAATTTATTTCGTTGTTATGCACGTGACGCAAAATTAAAGTATCACAAAAAGAAAAGAAACCACGTGATCAGCGTTTAATAAATTAAATTCTAAAAATTAATCTTACAAAAATTCACTTAAAATCAGAAAATTGAGATAAATGTTCGAAAAAGATTTCATTTTAAAGGAATTTTTGTGATATTTCTCGTGATATAAATTTTATAACCCTCAGATTATTATTTTAAATGCAAACTTAAAAAATGCTACAAAAAGAGCTTAAAAATTTAATTTTAAAAAAATCTAAGAAGAATTTTTCAAAAATCTTTCTTAGTGTACACTACACCATAAGAAGAATCGCCATGCAAAATTTCAGCCCTTTAAGTCCAGCGGTTTGGTCTGTGCATTATCTGTCAGTCAGTCAGTTACGGAACTGTTTTATATATATATAGATGAAACCCAAGACAACTGGTCCTTGATCAACAAACCACTGATTTAAAACTTTAATTTCAAGCTTCAATATAGCTGAAAAATTAACCACGCCTGTGTTACTACTCAATAAATGTTGAAGCTACGGGATGATATATCCGTCATTTATATGAGAAACATTTATATATTTGTCATTTTATATCAAAAATTTATATGAGAAATGGGGACACTGAGCACCCGCCACTTTCTTTTCCTTTTGTGTTTATCATGTTGTCAGAAGTTGAACGCTGTCATCACATCATAAGTTTCTCTTGAATTCGGGTAAAAAAAAATTGAATTATAGATGGTAATAAGAATAAAAGTATGAAGTGATTTTGTATTACTTTAAATTTTGAATTTC
Source organism: Dolomedes plantarius (assembly GCA_907164885.2). NCBI lineage: Eukaryota > Metazoa > Arthropoda > Arachnida > Araneae > Dolomedidae > Dolomedes > Dolomedes plantarius. The sequence continues at coordinate 144,901,667 of OU015502.1, forward strand.
TATATCATTTTAAGTTTCTGATTGCAAAACTTTTAAGTATAGAGATACTTAAATGTAAACCCATAAAAGAAGACTTTAAAGTTAACACATTAAGTTTACCATTTTTTAACCTTTTTGAATTAATTGTTTATATTCTGCCTCTACTATCAGAAATCCGTGACTGTTTTTAATCTGGAGAATTTTGAAGACTGTTACTAAAAAATGTACAGACCTGTAATGCGATAATTTCTCTTGTCATGCATTTCAGTTTTCTATGTTGCTAAATTATTTTCAGCATTATAGTTCTGTCATAAAAAAATTGAGCATTGGAAACGTCTTAAATAACTTTGAACTGAGGTTTTGAGAGATTTTTAGGTCAAAAAGTGAAAAATACAGATCATTACTTGGTTAATGTTTAGAGAAAGCGGATCTGTGGATAATCTACGACAGCGAGGTGAAATCGGTACCAGACACGAAGCATGATATGAAAGAAGCGTGTACTGAAACTAAGCTTAGTCTAGGTGATCAAGTTAAGGAGATTGGTTAAGGAATCTGACTGAGCCCGAAGAAAACTCGACATCAAGATCTCCATTTCAAATGCTTCGACGAATTCAACGTGTATAGCACACCCTTTTCATTACGCAAAATACCTGTAAATCATATTTTCAAGTACAAAATTTAGAAATTCTGAGCTACGGAGCATAATTATTTTCAATGAGATTTATTTGATATACAGCTAAGTATATAAAACTTAAATTTCAAAGCAATACGACAATTAGAAATGCGCCTGGAGCAGTTGGAATATCCGTATGACACGAAAATTTTTATTTTGAGAAAAACGCATTTAAAGTTATTGCTATTAGTAACCACATAATATCTAAATTAAATACAAATGCCTACAACTAGGAAAGAAATCGCAGAAATTAAAAATTATTTTTGCAACACATTCCTACTCGTCCGTAGTTTCACAATTCAATAAAATTAAAAAATCGAATTTTTGGACAAATTTCATAATTTTGAAATTCCATTGTTCCCTTAAACGGCTAAAAATGTAATGTAAAATCTTTCTCAAACAATAGGTTTTTCTTTGATGGATGTTTGAATTTGTAATCATCAAGGGGGACATTAAAAAGGATATTCGTTCATGTAAGAAAAAAAATTAATCGTGTTTGTTCGCATGAGTGTAAAATTTATGCATCCTAACGCTGCTGTGTACTAACCCTATTGGATTTGCTCACCCCAATATTAACCTATTGAAAAAATGTGTCGAAGGATTGCCAACCTGGATTTAAAGATTTTTTAAAGATTGTACTTCTTAATAGAGAAAGAAATTTTGCACCTTGTGGGCATTTTTCGGTTTAAAAAAATGCAAATATTTTAAAATTTAAATTATTTTTGAACAATTCTGTTCTAGTGTGTTTTTAAACGCTCATAAATTCTTTTGGTGGACGAAATTTATAAAATGAATCCTGTTGCAAGATGCAGAAAAGTTCAGGCGATCTGAAAATACCATTTTTACTGGATTATCAGAATTGGCCGAATGGCTAGGGCACTGGCTTTCGGAACCAGAGTCTGTGGGTCCGAATCCCACTGTTGGCATGGACGTTTGTAGTCGGAATCGGCTTTAACAACAGTGGACTTTCAAAATTGTGAAATTTGTCCAAAAATTCGATTTTTTATTTTATTTTATGGAATTGTGAAACTACGGACGAGTAGGAATATGTTACAAAAAGAATTTTTAATTTCTGTGATTACTTTCCTAGTTATAAGCATTTGTATTTAATTTAGATATTATGTGGTTAATAATAGCAATAACTTAAAATGTGTTTTTCTCAAAATAAAAATTTTCGCGTCATACGAATATTCAAACTGCTCCGGGCGCATTTCTAATTATCGTATTGCTTTGAAATTTAAGTTTCATATACTTAACTGTATATAAAATAAATCTAATTGAAAAAAATTATTTTTCGTAGCTCAGAATTTCTAAATTTTGTACTCGAAAAGGTGATTTACAGGGATTTTACGTAATAAAAAGGGCGTTTTCACTATTATTATTTTTTTCTCTTTATATTTTTGACGAATGCTTAAAATAAGCAATAAGTTTCATTGTTAGTTCTATAAGGTATCCTGTAAATAAAAATTACCATAATATGCAAAAGAAATGCGCATGGAAAATTTTTAATTAGGCCAATTTTTGATATAATCAATAATTCATAATTCATAAATTATTAATAATTCATTTTTAAATTCACTAATAATTATTTCACATTTTTAAATTCATAATTATTAATAATTCATTTTTAATCACTTTAACATATTTATGGTACTAATCTCGTATTCAGATTTCAAGTAAATCCATTCAAAACAAAAAAAGTTAGGTTTGAAGGTCCACTGTCCCCTTAAGCAGTAGGTCCAGGTCTAATTAGCCCTCGTGTAGCCAAAAAAAAAATGACCGCAGCACTCTAAACCAAACCAAACCAAACCAAATTAAATCAAATCAGAATTTATGTAGCTGTCAATAGTAGATACATTTTCTTCACAGGTTAACATTGAGGTGAGCGAATCCGATAGGGTTAGTACACATCAGCCTGAACACCTCGGATATACAAAAATTATTAAAAATTTTAAATTATAAATTATTAATATTTGTTAAATGAATTCTATGGAAATTGTTGCACGCTTTCGGCAAAGAGATAAAATTGTCAGTGAATAACCGCTTAAACCATGACACGTGAGCCTCCATTTTTTGTCTCCTCTTCTCTAACTCGTTGAGCATAACACGATGCTACGCCCCTGATGCAACAACTTTGAAAACAAAGGGCAGAAAACCGACGCCGTTCATTTAACCCGTGAATCTCGTCTTTAAGTCTTGAGTAATTATCAAAAGCTCAATGATTTGGGCATGCATACCCATATGAATTTTAGTAATATACTAGCTGAAAACCCGCGCTTCTCTACGTAGTACATTCAAATTAAATACAACGGTCAATGCATACAATGAATGCAAAATATATATGTATATATATATTTATTTATATATATATATATATATATTTATAATAAATGCGACGATCGATGTATTCAATTGATGTAAATATATACAGAGGCTGTTCACACATTTTTTAGGCGATGTATATTGTATTCACAAAACTAAATTACATAAAATTCTTGTGTTTTAAATGTTCTATTTGACATCCCTTATTCTGAACTATCTTTCGACACCGCAATTTCCAGGATAATAATGCCTTTTGAAGTGTCAGAAGAGGTATTCTATCCCATTCCTCCTGAACAGCTTTCCAGAGTCCCGTAAGGGTTTTGGGACGACGTTTGGATAATGCAGATTTTAAAAGCACAAAAATCCATAGGTGATACATCGGGAGATTTAGTAGGGATATCAGTGAAGGGTATGGCCTTGATACCGGTTTTTTGTTCCATTTCTTTTAGGAAATTTACAGTGGATTTTGATGTGTGACTGCTAGCTTTGTCCTGATGGAGTCTCACAGATTGATGGCACTGTGGGTAAAGCGATGGTATTTCATTCAGAAAAATTGACGATAAAATATGTTCCTGATAGTATTTGGAGTTAATCGTGACATTTTTTCCACTCTCTTTATTTTTAACTTGCCATTATAAGAAAAACAACAACAATCATGAATCCCTTCGAAAAACTTTCTTTCGATTCTTTGAACCATGTACTTAAATTTTGTTCTCCCCTTTTATGATAATAAATGACAATTTTTTTGTTGCAATCATTTAAATACACCCATGATTCATCTATTGTGACAATTGTTTTCCATTTTTCTTTGGATAAGTGTTTCTCATATAGAATTCTGCAGCGTGTCCCGCGTTCAGCGATATGATTTGGAAGAAGACGATGCACATTGCGTTTTTTCGCTTTCTTAAGATTTAAATCAACGTTTATCATTTTGTTTACAGTGGACACCGAGCATTTTAAGGATTTTGCAACTGTCCTTTGACTAGGGGGATTTTCTTTTAACATTAAACAACGTACCTTTGCAATAGTCGAAGATGTCCGTTTTTTCCTTGGATACTTGTTTGGAATTTTTGTCCCACTTGAGGCTCCAATTTGACGTTTTTTTTTCCTTTCTTGTTGACGATATTACCTATCGACGCTTTAGATATCACAAAACCATGACTCTCACATCGTTTTTGGATAACGGAGTATGCATATTTCTCTTCGGAAAGAGCATAAATGTAGCCTTCGAACCCCTGCTTTGTTAAAAACGCCATTTTGTATAAAAACAAAACTTTTAAGCCGCAGACGATAATTTTGACTTTTAAAAACATAGTTCAATTGCAATTATTTCTTTTGCAGCAAACGATTTTTTATTACCGCTTACCAAAATCGTCTAAAAAATGTGCGAACAGCCTCTGTACTCTATGGTTCGGAGAATATTCAGGAGCCTTATCTGAAATTCACAGGAGAGAGCCTCTGAAATTTCTGCCCGAGAAATAGGGAGGCAGGTTCGAAACAGGTGAGCGCCAAGTTAAAAGTCCAAGTTTCTGAAACACATCCGCGTCTTTTTTCCGCCCATCTTGATTAATTGCGGTAGATTATGCCCGCATTAATACCTCCGCCGGGGATCGTGAACACTCGACGTGACTGTCAACTCTTCGTATCCGGAAGCTGCTCATCTCCCGAGAACGGGACGGAGGGGTGCTAAATCCGGTTATTGGGTTTTTGTCGCCGCTCTTAAAACGTCGCAAAAGACTCGGGATCTCCACTCCCCGAGAAGGAAATTCATGCAAAAGCCAGTTTCGGGATCCGGTACGGGGCTTGGCGACATAAAAATATCCGCGTCGATACGATTTTTTTTCTCTTTCTCTGTAGTACCTTCCCAGTAAGTCATATAACGCCCATAAAGAGCCCCGAGATGTGAACCTTGCCTAAAAAGGTGGGTCCCTGAAGGTGCGGTGGATATTTTGAAAACCTCACGCACAACAACCCCCCCCCCCCCCCCCGGGAGTCAAGCCCTCTCTTTTACTTTATTCATGACGTCCTCCTGGAAGAAGTTTTACAACTCCAGATGTCTCTTTTCTTATCGGAAGCCGATTGCCACTTGTTCCACTCAATTAGGACGACCTTTCCTCGGAGAAAAGACCCAACTCGCGCGTCGGACGCGTGTCGCGACACCCCGCGCGTAACCATGGCGACGCACGCGAGCACTACTGCATCTGGGAGAGTGGTAGAAGAAGTCCACGGGAGAAGAGAGAGAGAGAGAGGAAAAAAAAAAAACCAACAACAACTAAGGGAAGGCGCTTTCTTTGATCCTTCTCTGGTGGTAGCATCTCCCCCTTGCCTCCTTTCCCATCCTCAGGCGTAGCGCCGCGTTTTCGGCCGACCCCACTCTTTTCCGAAGACTTTGCGAAAGCGAGCGGGCAGCCCTTTTAATGGACGATACGATGCCTGGTTGTTTCGAAAAGGATTACGACGGTTATGTCAGTTGGGCGGGTCGTTCCGCCAGAGCTGCAGGATCCCAGGTAATTATCCTTTTCAGTTGCTCGATCTCTGAGTGGGACTAGGTAAGGAAAAGTTGGCCGAAAGGAGTGGAATTAGGGTTGCCAACTGTCCCGGAATTGGAATCAGGCCCAGATTTCTGCATGGGCAAGTGGGGCACTTGCCCAGGGCCCCCCCCCAAATTATGGGGCCCCTTATTTAATATTAAGTTGTACATATTATTGAAAATTTGGTTTTTGGTTAATGCTGTAATGGGGGCAGTGGCGGACACAGAAAAGAATCCTGGGTGGGGCACAGTGTACCCACTATAGTGAAAGCATACTTACATCCATAAGTGTTTCTGGTTTAATTTTTTTTTGGGGGGGAGGGGGGTAATAACTTCAGACTGTGATCTATTTTGAATTTCAAAAAAAAAAAAATCATGAATTTATTTATTAACATTAAAATGTAAATTAATAAATTAACACTTATTATTATTATTATTATTATTTTCAAATTTTTGACTTGTTGGTCGAAAATTGTTCGAATTTCCTGTCCCAATTTATGGGGGACCTGGGTGAGTGTACCACATGTTCATGTGGAAATCTGGTCCTGGGAGGGGCACGTGCCCCCCTCTAGATCTTTCCTTGGAGGGGGCCTCCAAAGTCTGCTTTGCCCAGGGCCCCATTGGGTCAAAGTCGGGCCCTGATTGGAGTCGCTGCCCATGATCCCGGATGAGTGCTAAATTGTCCCGGAATGCAGCGGAAACTATTCAATTTTTTTTCAACTATTCAAATTTTGTATAAAGGCTTAAATTTTTTTTACAAATTAATAAACATGAAGAAGCAGAATTTTTGTAAAAAATTACCATATAATGAGCAAAATATTTTTTTCACAAAAATTCAGAAACATATTTAAAAAAACTCTCCCTAGGTTTGCAGCATATACTATGACATTATTATAAAAATTAAAATTATAATAAAAAATTGAAAATTGACAAAGGAGTATTCTTTTTAAAAAGTAGGTAAATTATGTAAAAAAAAGTATAAAAATCCCAATATAAAAAAAACTTCCATATAGAAAATTGATTTTTTTATTGATTCTTGCTTATAAATATATGCTTAAACTAGCTGAAAACCCGCGCTTCGCTACGGAGTACATTCAAATTAAATGCAACGGTCAACGTATGCAATTAATGCCAAAAAATAAATATATATATTTATAATAAATGCGACGATCAATGTATACAATTGATGTAAAATATATATCTATCTATATATATATATTTATAAAAAAATCGTAAGGGATATGCATTTTTTTTGGATAATATCCAATCGCCTGCTGCGTTAGAAAGTGAAAAAAATATTTTTTTTGTCTATTTAGTTGTTACGCACGTGACGATAAATTTATTGAAAGTACCAGAAAAAGAAATCACGTGATCGGCATTTAATAAATTAAATTCGAAAAATGAATCTTTAAAAATTCACCAAAAATCAGGAAATGGAGGTAAAAATTCGAAAAACATTTCATTTTGAAGTAATTTTTGTGATCTTTCTCGTGATGTAAATTTTATAACCCTCAATGTAATATTTTAAATGCAAACGTAAAAAAAGTTTAAAAAGCAGCTTAAAAATTTCATTTTAAAAATCTAAGAAGAATTTTTGAAAAATCTTTCTTAGTGCACCCCTACACTATTAGAAGAATCTTCATGCAAAATTTCAGCCCTTTAGGTCCAGCGGTTTGGTCTGTGCGTTGTATGTCAGTCAGTCAGTCAGTCAGTGAATGAATGAGTCAGTTACGGAACTGTTTTATATATATAGATATTATAAAAAAAAATCGTTGCTTTAAAGGCAATAATAAAAATTTTAGCTTTTTTCTTACGGGTCTGCCTTAAATTGAAATTGACATCGTGTAAATCAGCTGAACGCTGTGACGTCGTAATAATCCGACAGGTATAGCGTGAACGTCACAGACTAAAATGAAAGTTTCCTCGATATTTATTTACAAGATCAATTTATATACAGATCAAGAAGTACACGGTGATGGCACAGATGGTGACTGCAATGACTAACTATGGGCAGAGTATTTCCAAAAAGCGCGAAAAATCGGTCGAGCTGATGAAAATTGTGTCTTTCATTTTGTCCATCCCTGCGAGTAATGCTTTACCTAGAGAGAGTATTCAGTCACATAAACAGTGTGTGGACGGAGGCCAGGAATAACACGAATATCGACTTAGTGAAGGCGGAATTGCAAATACGACTTAATAGTGAATCGTGTGCAGAATTTGCGAACTTTTTAAATACGGACTCACTTCTGAAAGAATTGGTGATTGCAGCAAAAAGTGAGAGAAAATATTATTGGAAAAACCCATAAAAATATAGCGTTAAATTTGTTATTATAAGATTTAAAGTTTTTATTATTATTATTATTATAATATATATATATATATATATATATATATATATATATATATATATATATATATATATATATATATATATATATATATATATATATATATATATATTTGTTTTAATGAATAGTTTGTTCTGTTGCATTAAATATGTTAAACATAACAATAAGATAAAATAGAAAAAATAACTACTAAAAATAAAAATTAAAATAAATATCATAAGTAAAAATAATAATAAAAATAACTCTTAGTAGTAATAATAATAAAAAACTAAACAATTAAGGGTATAATAGTCCTAAAATACGGTAACCTAAGTAAGTCTGTAACTGAGAATCCACTACCTCCATGGTTGCAAGTTTTGTGACGTGAGTCATCTTGCGGTTACAAGTTCTTAACTTCCACTCTGTCTAGCGCCAGGCTTGGTGTTCTTTGGTTAAGTACTATTATTCAATCTTTATTCAAGTATTACTCAATTCTTCTGTTTTTCGTGGATTGTACGGTGTCTGAGTGTGTTTATTGTATAGATCATACTCATCGGAAACAATCCATTGGTTTTTAGACAGCATTGACACCGCTGATGAAGAGATGCTGTCTAAAACCTCTTTCATACTTTTCTTTAAATGTTATTTGTTCCTGGCTGCAAGTAGCTTTAGAGCTATTACTGGTTTTCTCTTTCATCTTTTTCTTATATATATATATATATATATATATATATATATATATATATATATATATATATATATATATATATATATATATATATATATATATATATATATATATAAAATTAAGTTTCTATAATAGTTTAAAAAAATATATAAAAAATAAATAAAAATGAAAACTATATTTTAATTTTTTTCATACATAAAAAGTTTCCTCAGGTAATACATAAAAATACATCAGGTTTCATACATAAAAAGTTTCCTAGGTAATGGCTGACTGATAATGACGATGATGTTCAGTTTTGAGCTATTTGTCCCGGAATCGTCACAGAAAAAGTTGGCAACCCTAAGTGGAATACCTGAAAAAAAAAAAGACTGAATATCCTCCCTCTAGATACGCCTTTCTCGGTCCGGATAACACCTGCATGATAGAGGATGTCGCAGAATCCCGAAGACCGCTTAACGAAAAGAAAACAAATTACATCTATACAAAATTTCTCATTGATTGTTTGCAAGGAATTTTGGGCATGCATTGTTACTTAATATATATATATATATATATAATATATATATATATATATATATATATATATATATATATATATATATATATAATATATAATATATATATGATATATATATATATTATATATTACATATATATATATGTGTGTGTATATGTATATATATATATATATAATATAGTGAAACCTCTATGACGGCCAATAAGTGATTCCGAAAAAAAGACGCCGTTTTCAGGGGTGGGCCGTCGAAAAGAGCTTTCTTTCATAACACTGGCTCTGGGGAGTCTTGAATCCGTTCTAAACAAAATATGACCGCTTACTGGGGTCCCCGTTGAATAGGGATGACCTGCTAGGGAAGTTTCACTATATATATATATATATATATATATATATATATATATATATATATATATATATACTACGAGCCACTTGAAAAAAAAAATCAGCTTTTTGTCAAAAAAATTAAATGCCTTCTGAAACGATTAGAAAAGGGAAGTTGCTCACCAGGGTTCGTGAATATGACCACTGTTGCTTAGGACTCTGGATATGCATTATTTTACAAGCTTCAAATATAAATATCGACACGGAGTCTTACACAGGGTTCCTCAAAGTGGGTGATACCGCCTCTGGAATGATCAAGGGGGCGGTAAATTTAATCTAAAACTCAGCTACCAACATAGGCGCAGCGTACTTCCAACTTTTTCAGTTGGAAATAGTTACATATTCGACCATGCTGGTCACGCAGCGGCTAGTTTTTTAAAAAGTTATGTTCTCAAAATATGACAATTAAGAAAAAGATATCATCGAGAAAAAATAAATCATGCTACTTAAGAAAGTCATACCACAAATTTCTATAAAATTAATCTGAAACTATATTTGACGTACAAAATAATGCATATGTCACACAACTATTTTTTCTTATTTATGCAAAAAAATTATTGAAAAAATAAACACATTAAAACAATGCACAAATTGAATTCAGTTAGGGCCCTCCTCAGCACATTGACTGCCGGACGGTCCTTAAAATATGAAATGATTTTTTTAAATTGAATAACAATAGAATTGATGTTTGAGTAGTATTCAAAAGTTTTACAATGAGAAAAATAAATAAATATAATATAAATAAAATGAGAAAAAAAATATAGCAACGAATTTTTCTTATGGATCAAATCATTGTTAAAAACTATATTAAGGCTAAAGACATGATCGGAATCTTCAGTATCACAGTTTGAAAAAGCGGAAAAAAGCCAACTTTCTTAAACGCTTTCTACAATTTTCCGATTTTAACTGAACTTCTATTAACGTTTTAATTTATTTCAAGTTGCCCCCCCCCCCCCGACGCTACGCCTATGGTTACCAACAATTCTGGCTTTTAAAACAGATACCGATGCTTTATGCTGGATTATAGGTTATAGTACAGAAGTTTTTAATTGTTTTTCTTCATCCTGTTGAGTTGGAACATGGGTTCAATGTAGTCACAAATCGAGTTAATAGAAACGGAAACCGACTATAAATAGCTAATAGCGATGATTTAAAAATGCTGTTGACAAAAACAGAGCCAAATATTAATTAACTGATAGCAGTGTACCAAGTTCATCTTTCCCATTAGGATTCGTTTTAATGTTATCCGTAATTTTTACTTTAATAATATTCTTCATTATCTTCCTTATTCGTGTTTAATGTGAATGTTACTATGGTTGGTTATAATAAATAATTTTATAATTTCAAGCTTAAAGTTATCCTTAATTTTAATGTTAATTCCTTTTAATATTATCCTTAATTTTTACTTCAATAATATCCTTCATTATCTTCATTTTCCGTGCTTAATGCGTATGTTACTATGGTTGGTTATAATAAATAATTTTACAATTTCAAGCTTAAAGGTGTCCAAACCTTCAATGCGCCAGTATTTACTTCTTTCTTTACAATGGTGACGGACATAGGTAGAAATATAGATACGTAAAAGGATGCAAATTTGTCACTGAATCTCTGTTTGTTAGCTTAAGAAGGAAAATTTCCGGGGGGGGGGGGGGGGCGGTGAGTAAATTTTTTCTGAAAAGGGGGTGGTAGGCCAAATAAGTTTGGGAAGAACTGTCGTACATATAGATGCACGATAAGTCACCCAACATTTAAACGTTCTTACAGGTGTATGTCGTGCCTTTTAGTTAAATTCATCGGAATTGTAACACTCCTGACAAAGGATATTTTAATAAACTGAATTGTTAACTGAGCTTTAGATCTGATTAGAAAGTTCTAAGGAATTTTCAATGTTGTATTTCTAATGAAACGCATTGATTAATGCAAATTTCTCTTTTTTATTTGAAAATAGATCCTTTAAATCCAATCCAATTTCTTCAAAAATCTTTTTTTAACTCTTATTTTCCAAAACTGCCATTACCTTTATTGCGAGAGACATCAGTGTATTCGACAGCCTGTGAAAAATCAATTTTCAAAAATTTCAAATACTGAAATTTTAGATTAAACATCTTTGATTTGGGAATCTTTTTTATTAAACATCTATTTTCAATTGAAAAGAAAATTCCAAATATATCCGCTTGTGCTTATGTGTTAATTCTCTAAAGCAGGGGTTCCCAACCTTTTCATTGTATCGTTGTAATTGTATCGTAATGTATCGTAACCTGTACGTTGTAAACAATTTCATGACGTGCCGGTAGACCAAACATTTTGAAAAGGGGAATAAAATGCAATGGATGTATAAAAAATCATTATAATAAATCTCCCGAGTTTAATACACTTACCTTAACAGCATCTTAATATTTATTAATAATGCAATTACTATTCATTAATAATAGGCAATTAATTTAAAGATTTTTAAAACACAAAACACAATTTTTAGTAGAACTCAGACACAGTTATAATTCGCAAACACAGTTATAGACACAGTTATAATTCGCAGCCGAGTAGCAAATTTTTCTGGGGCAATCATAGATAACACATTCGGGTGTAGACGGCATCTTTTGAGATTAGGTAAATCCCAATAAAGTATTACAACACAAACAATGGAGAAGAAATTCCAAACTAAAATATTAAAACGTATGGATTATTAGTATAGATTATAGTCATTTCTTTTCTTTTTTCGTAGTACAGATTTTTAATAGATTTTTGTTTTAAATTGTAAAATCATTCGCGTACCGGTAGCTGCTTGTCTGCGTACCAGTACTGGTACGCTTACCGAAGGTTAGGAACCACTGCTCTAAAGGAAGTATGAAAATACCGTAGAAAAATATCATACCATAAAAAAAATGTAGAATTAAAAATAAAAATGTATGCATAGATTATAAATGTGAAAATGCTTATTTTGAAAATTCAAACATAAAATAGTATGCGTTTATTATAAATATACCATATGAAAATTTTCGGCTACTTGACATGAAGTCTGGAGATCTGCGATACCAAATGAAAAACCACCTTAAGGCTAGGAATAATGTGACTTACAAAATATGCTATTAGCTGAAAACCCGCGCTTCGCTACGAAGTACATTCAAATTAAATACAACGGTCAATGTATGCAATTAATGCCAAAAAAAAATAAATATATATATATATATATTTATAATAAATGCGACGATTAATGTATACAATTGATGTAAAAAATATATTTTATAAAAAAATCGTAAGGGATATTTATTATTTTTTTTTTGATAATATCTAATCGTATGCTGCATTACAGAGAAAAAAAATATATTTTGTCTATTTAGTTGTTATGCACGTGACCATGAATTTATTGAAAGTACCAGAAAAAGAAATCACGTGATCGGCATTTAATAAATTAAATTCTAAAAATGAATCTTTAAAAATTAACCAAATATCAGAAAATCAAGGTAAAGGTTCGAAAGAGATTTCATTTTAAAGGAATTTTTAGGATCTTTCTCGCGATAGAAATTTTATAACCCTCAAATTCTTATTTTAAATGCAAACTTAAAAAAAGTTACAAAAACAGCTTAAAAATTTAATTTAAAAAAATGTAAGAAGAATTTTTCAAAAATCTTTCTTAGTGCACCCCTACACTATTAGAAGAATCGCCATGCAAAATTTCAGCCCTTTAGGTCCAGCGGTTTGGTCTGTGCGTTGTATGTCAGTCAGTCAGTTACGGAACTGTTTTTTATATATAGATTGTTACTAAAAATGTTTACGTCCAATTAATTTGTTATTTTTGTTTTGTTTCCTTTGTACAGCTGACTTGCACAATTAGGTGTTTGCCAACTCCTGTTATGTATTTAACGCCTATAAACTGAAGTTGCTTTCTTAATGTTTCATTTAGTAGAAGTACAGTAAAAACTTTCAACTTTAGAATTAAATTTTGATATTTTCGTATTAGCGGTTGGAATTCATTTCCGACTGATTCATAATATATCTATACAAAAATAATTTTTAATCCTGTATTTTACCTCTTATCTGCCGTTCTTTTGGGGGAACAGTGTTTATTTTCACAAAGGACACTCAGAGCCTTTCGTTATACAGAGGCTGTACGCACATTTTTTAGACGATTTTGGTAAGCGGTAATAAAAAATCGTTTGCTGCAAAAGAAATAATTGCAATTGTACTATGTTTTTAAAAGTCAAAATTATAGTCTGCGGCTTGAAAGTTTTGTTTTTATTCAAAATGGCGTTTTTAACAAAGCAGTGGTTCGAAGGCTACATTTATGCTCTTTCCGAAGAGAAATATGCATACTCCGTTATCTAAAAACGATGTGAGAGTCATGGTTTTGTGATATCTAAAGCGTCGATAGGTAATATCATCAATAAGAAAGGAAAAAAACGTCAAATTGGAGCCTCAAGTGGGACAAAAATTCCAAACAAGTATCCAAGGAAAAAACGGACATCTTCGACTATTGCAAAGGTACGTTGTTTAATGTTATAAGAAAATCCCCCTAGTCAAAGGACAGTTGCAAAATCATTAAAATGCTCGGTGTCCACTGTAAACAAAATGATAAACGTTGATTTAAATCTTAAGAAAGCGAAAAAACGCAATGTGCATCGTCTTCTTCCAAATCATATCGCTGAACGCAGGACACGCTGCAGAATTCTATATGAGAAACACTTATCCAAAGAAAAATGGAAAACAATTGTCACAATAGATGAATCACAAGATTTAAAACACAAGAATTTTATGTAATTTAGTTTTGTGAATACAATATACATCGTCTAAAAAATGTGTGAACAGCCTCTGTAGAACTCTGGATGATGAAAAAAGGTGCGTTAGTCCTTTTGTGTTGCATTCGCCTCTCCGTATACAAATTTATGTTTGTTTTATCTTATTGATATATTATTAACATTTGAACATAGATATTAGCCAATAGTGGTATCTCCTTTCCATACAAACACGTTAAATAAGACAATGCCGAAAATGAATAGACCTAAAGCAACAGGCTTGTATTTAAATAATAATAAAAAGCCAACAAAATACGGAACGTAAAAACAAGAGAGTCAAAAAAAAAAGGCTTCTGCGCTAATCCTTATGTCCTTCGTTGCAAACTATTCATATGAAAAGCCCAGGGCGGGAATTTAATTACTCAAAACTGATTCAAATACTGACATTGAGCGAGAACAATTAGGCCCTTGCAAGTAGTCGTTTAGGTAATTTACGTGACAACGCTTTCGTGATTTTTTTTTCCCCTACCCGATTCATTCAATTGGCACGAGTTTTCTCTTCGACACAGGCAGTTAGTAAAAGGTATAAATGCTTCTTAACTCCCCTTTGGCGCTTTTATTTCGCATTTGGCAAAGAAAACTGAATCTCTGTTTCAAGCGTCCTTTTCCGATGAGTGAAAGCTTTTTCAAAGTAAAAAAGCTCATTTTCTTTGACATGTGAAAGTTATTTTTAATTGGGACAAAAACTAATCGTGTGTTCATGGTGAAAAGCGTAAGATTAGAATTCATAAATGATTCATCTAGGGACAAGCCATGTGATTGCCTCTTAGTCCCTTTCTGATGCTACTTTTAAAAAAATGTCAAGCGCTTTGCCCATATATATATATATATATATATATATATATATATACAATTCTAATGTTTTTCATGGATTGTACGGTGTCTGAGTGTGTTTATTGTATAGATCATACTCATCGGAAACAATCCATTGGTTTTTAGACAGTATTGACACCGCTGATGAAGAGATGCTGTCTAAAACCTCTTTCATACTTTTCTTTTCATGTTATTTGTTCCTGGCTGCAAGTAGATTTAGGGCTATTACTGGTATTCTCTTTCATCTATTTCTTATATATATATATATATACATACATACATACATACACACACACACGCATGTATACAGAGACACATATATATACAAACGCATGCATATGCATCAGATATATTTACACATATACGACAGTTGTATGAAAAATCCATGCAAATATAATGAAAACATTTTTTTTTAATTTTATTTAATATCCTTCGTAATTTTCCTTGAGTTCTATACATTTGGTTAAATAATTTTCATTGTTTTTCATCTCCTCATTAAAGTGAGACTTCTCCAGATCTCCAAAATAGGCGTTTGTTTCACTAATCACTTCGGAATGTGATGCAAATTTCTGCCCTGTATGAATTTTTTTCATATTGCAGACAGGTAATTATCAGTCTAAGGGTGGGTAATGTA
Source organism: Dolomedes plantarius (assembly GCA_907164885.2). Classification (NCBI taxonomy): domain Eukaryota; kingdom Metazoa; phylum Arthropoda; class Arachnida; order Araneae; family Dolomedidae; genus Dolomedes; species Dolomedes plantarius. The sequence continues at coordinate 144,917,321 of OU015502.1, forward strand.
GAGTACACGGGGGTTGGGGAACAATTTTGCAGCGTAATCATATATATATATATATATATATATATATATATATATATATATGCATGCATGCACACCCACCCACCCACTCACACACACACACACGTATGAGGCGGTGAAAGGCAAAGTGGTATAAGTCAGTAAGTCAAGTGGTGTACGTCAAAAGCGTTTTACTGCAAAAACTACAAAAAATTTCACTTTAAATTGAACAATTTATAATTCATAATAATCATTATAATATTGCAAATAATAATTATTTGCAATTCTACCATAAATTGAACATGGAGACTACATTTTTGCCCTCAAATAAAAAGTGTTGAAAATGTGACTTACACCACTTTGCCTTTCAACGCCTCATATATATATATATAATATATATATATATATATATATATATATATATATATATATATATATATATATATATATATATATATATATATATATATATATATATATGCATATGTACAAAATGGATTAATATGCATCATATATATTTACGAGGGTCGTTCGATTAATCCATGAAAAAATTTATGCATGTGTGTGTGTTTATTTTACGGCGAAAGTCCGAAGGCTGGCCAACTCACTTGGCCAAAACCCGAGATAATCGAGAATTGATGACTTCTTGGGCTTTGGACGCGCCAATTCGTGGTTCGCCTGACAATCAATGGCTACTTTGCGAATTGTCAAAGAAAAATTGTCCTTTTCTCTTTCGTTTTTTTCTAATTTAACCAGACAAAAGGGATTTTCAGAGTGGTAATAATATGATTTAGAACTGGTATGATCAACTCCGTAAAACTTCTTGCTTTGGCCACATTTTTTCGTGGACAATCCGTGAACTGGTCATTGATTGTCCGGCGCATCGTGAATGGGCCGACCAAAGCCCGAAATAGTCGTAAATTCTCGATTATTTCGGGCTTTGACCAAGAGGCTTGGCCAATGCTAGAAGTGGCCCTCCAATTCGCGAATTGGCTAGGATTTGGACATAACATATATATTAGGTATGAGGAAAGTGCTTTACATTGTTTCAAAAGCAGCAGCAAAGGGAAATTAGGAAGTAAACATATGCCTTGCCTCCGTGATTGCAGATGAATGAGCCGGAGCATTGTCGTGATGAAAAGAACCCTTTTTTTGGGAGGGAAGGGGGCTAAATGGATCCCTTTTGAATTTCTGTATTTAAACGATCCAGTAAAGAAACATAGTTTTCTCCAGTGACTATTTTGCTCTTTTCCAAGTAGTCAATAAAGAAGCATAAGGGCCTGTTCACATAGGAGTCCGTTGCGTTGCGTTACGGAAAAGATGACGTTGAGACAAAAATAAACCAATCATATGCCTCCAAACGATTAGCAATGAAATTTTTAACGCCTATGATTGGGTTATTTTCGTCTCAACGTCTTCTTTTCCTTAACGCAACGCATCGCAAGCAACGGACTCCTATGTGAACAGGCCCTAACGCACAAGTACGAGGTCGTACTAGCATCTACAGCGTCTGCAAAATTTGAACATTAGTCAAAAGTAATGAAAATAATAATCACTAGGTCTATTAGGGCATTTTAAAAATGCTTTACTAGTCAATGGGATCTAAAACAAATTCACATAGTGGCCTAAAGCAAACACACATACACGCACCCATACAGAGAGAGAGAGAGAGAGAGAATTTTTTTAAATTTCATTTCATTTATGGGAGTGAGAAAGACAGACATGTTCTTAGCTTTGTTGGGGAAGTTAAAACATACAAACTACAAAGAGATGAGTTTGTGCGATGGTGATTGTTGAAAGTGAATATAGTCCCATGAGCATCTTTTTTTTTAAAGAAAAAGAAAAGAGGGCATAACCTTTCGCGCTAAAGAACTGTTTCGTTTACTTTGGGAAAGGTTCACCTGAATTAGTCCATTGCTTTTCGTTTCTGGCTGGTAGTGACGTATCCATACGTCATGAACTGTTACGGAACGACGTAAAAATTCGCTAGACTTATTTGAAAACGACTCCAAATTGTGGCTCGAAGTGTTCACTTGTTAGTGTGTTTGATTGGTTGTCACAAGCATCCACCTTGAAATATCCACCTTGAAGACAGCTTTCTCGTGTCTGAATATTCATGCAAATTATTTCGTACGCACTCTGATGAGAAGGCAACAGCCTCAGAAATTTCACGCATTTTTAATCCTCTATCTCACATCTCCATATCCTGTATTTTTTCAGTAATATCTGCTGCAGTGATTTCAGTAGGGCGACTAGAACGTTGATCGTCAGTTTTGCTGATTCAGCCGCAATGAAAATCAACAAGCCACTCGTAAACCCTTCTAAGCGAAGGTGCGTAATATTTATCATAATACGATGTAGTTCCTGCCACCGTTTTGATTCTCTTAAAAAGTAATGTTTATCAACACGCGGAACTCGTTATTTTAAATTGTGTCAGAAGTAACAAGATTTGGCCGACTAAAATGGCTGTAATCCATAGACCAGGCGTCGAATCTGCTTATAATTTCACAGACTTGCCTCTGAAGCATGCTAAATGTGAGAGCACCAACAATTTCCGTACAGTGGTCCAACTTTTAAATGAAATCCATTTCCATTCTAAAAGTTCCTGCAAAACGGAGGATAAAACTTTAGGATAAAGAAAACTGCCCCCTGGCGAATACCGATGTTGAGTTCATTGCAGATTAACTCTAAATAAATTAGGTATATTTATATACCATGTATTTTCCTACATATATATATATATACTATAAATATATATATATATATACAGAGAGAGAGAGAGAGAGAGAGACTGACTATATAGATGGATAGATATATAGTGGAACCTCGATATAATCGAATTCCTTGATAAATCGAAGTTTTTCCATTCCCCTTTTACCAGCCTAACTCTCCTATGTTACTATTAAATCGAACCTCGCTATATCGAAATCCTCGGTGATTCGAAGTTTTCTCGCTCCCCTTGAGGTTCGATATATCGAGGTTCCACTGTATATAATAATCGATACTCGTGTGAACTTCATATGATCTTTATACAATGAGACCTTTAGGACAAAATAAAACCCAAATTGTACGAAGATCCATCTCAGTTGTCTTAAAATTTTACAGACCGTATTTCTTCATCGGGAGAAAATGACCTCCACGCGTGGGCAAAAACTGTTTTATATTAGCTTAAAAAATGCTTTCCTAAATTGCATACTACTCTATTATTGAGATCCACTTACAAACAAACATGACACACAGCCCGAACATGCACGTGGAATATGAGAAGAGAAAATGTCAATGTTCCATTTGAGTTTCTTCCAAATTCCGTGATGTTTAGAGCGAAATGCTTTAGCCAGTATTCAATAGTCCATTTAAGAGCAAATAGCTCTCTCTCTCACAATGAATGCTGGGCACCAAGGTTGACATTTATTTCCCCAAAATGTAATCGATAACATACGCCGTATGAAATCGATACCAGCACCTGGAAATCAGACTGTATAAATTACAACAATGTGTAGTCGATACATCTTCAATCGAACGAAACCTCCTCAGTGTTTTTTTATAGGTTAATGTATTATTGATAACATTTTCTGTTCCCGATTTAATATATCTATTTATTCATGAGTAGTACACACACACACACACACACATATATATATATATATATATATATATATATATATATATATATATAGTGAAACCTCTATGGCGGCCAGTAATGTTTCCGAACAAAAAGTGGCCGTTTAGAGGTTTGGCTGGTTAGAGAAGTTTTACTGCACACACACACACACATATATATTTATGTATATATATATATATATATATATATATATATATATATATATATATATCAGTCCAGTCATATTAATGTGACCACCGCCTACTGTTGACGTCAACGTTAAATAACCAGTCGCAGAAGGCACGTGTCATCAGCAAATTTGGTGGATATATAAAGTGTGTTGTAGGCATTCGGTAAACATTTCAGTACTTGCAGTCATGCAGAAACGGAGCGATTTATCCGACGTCCAAAAGGGCATGATCATTGGCTTTCGGGCCAAGGGTGGAAGTATTTCCGAAACGACTAATTTTGCAAACTGTTCGCGGGCCGCCGTGGTACAAGTATACCGTGCATGGCAAAATGACACTGTCCAAAATCAGCGACGTGGCAAATGTGGTGCACCACGGTCCATAGATGGCAGAGGTGAACGACGGCTGCGGAGATGCGTTCGGGCGAATAGACGTGCAACCGTTCAGCAACTGACCGTCCAGATGGCTACCGACAGTGTCTCCACAACGACGGTTCAGCGAACGTTGCTGCGCATGGGCCTCCGCAGCAGACGCCTGGTTAATGCACCTATGCTGACTGCTGTTCATCGGCGACGAAGGCTGGAATTTGCACGCCTGTACCGCAACTGGACTTCCAGGTGGTACCTGAAGTCCAGTTGCGGTCAGAATCCAGTCCAGTCAGAATTGCAGACCAGTCAGAATCCTGAGTGGAGACAGGTGGCTTTTTCGATTATCACGTTTTATGCTCCATCGGACAGATGCACGTTGGCGTATACGGCGTGACACGTCTGAAAGCAAACACCCTGCAACAATTGCCGGAAGGGTCCAAGCTGGAGGAGGGAGCATTCTGGTCTGGGGAATGTTTTCGTGGTATTCTCTGGGTTCACTCATCATTGTGGAAGACACGATGGATCAGCACAAGCATGCATCTATCCTTGCGGACCATGTTCACCCCTACATGCGAATTATTTTTCCTCGGGATGATGGCATCTACCAGCCGGACAATGCGACGTGTCATAAAGCTCGCAGTGTACGTGCGTGGTTCGAAGAGCACCAGGATGAGTTTACCGTACTCCCTTGGCCAGCAAATTCCCCGGACTTGAACCCAATCGAGAATCTGTGGGACCACCTCGATCGGGTTGTTCGCACCATGGCTGGCCACGGCACTGGAGTCGGCATGGCTCAACATCCCAGTGAACACCTTCAGGAACCTAACTGACTCTCTTCCTGCACGTCTCGCAGCAGTCCGCTCTGCGAAAGGTGGTTATTCTGGATTTTGGCAGGTGGTCACATTAATGTGACTGGACTGTGTATATATATATATATATATATATATATATATATATATATATATATATATATATACACTATGTACCAATAAATATTTGGACACCCCTGCAAATGATGATATCTGCGGTCCTGATATACGCCACGCCCTCCGCCGTTAAATATCGTGAAGGAAACAACATTGGCATTAGTTGCATGCAAGATGTCATGAAGTGCAGGGTTATCTGATTTCGAGAAACGTGTAATCGTCGGGTATCACAGATACGGCCGATCCTTAAGGGACATATCTAGCGAGCTGAATTGCCTGAAATCGACAGTGGCCTATGTGATTCAGAATTCGAAGGTGAGTGGTGATTGTGGGAATGTGCTCCCAGTCGGCAGACCCACGAAACTGGTAGACAGAGACCGACGGGTTCTGTCCAGAGAAATTCGGTAGAACCGCACCCAACCGATAACCCACATACTCCAGAAGTTTCAACAGACATCTGAAGCAATGTTTTGATGAATACCATCCGTAAGGAAGCACATTTGCTTAGTTTTCATGGTTGTGCTGCCGCCCATAAGCCTTTGATAACAAAGTCCAACCACGCTGCTCGGTGCATGTTGTGCAAAGCACCTCGAAATTGTACTGTAGATCAGTGGAAAGGGGTTCTCTGGAGCGACGAATCAAGGTTCATCCTCTACCGTTCGGATGGCAGGATCTAGGTCTGAAGTCTGCCTGGAGAACGCCTCCTGCCAGAATGCATTGTGCCCACATTAAATTTCGGCGGAGTTGGAAATATGGTCTGGGGGTGTTTCTCCTCATATGGACTGGGAGCCTTGGTCCAAATTCATGGTAAGCTCAACGCCGACGCCAACTGCACTATTTTGGATGACAGTGTGCTTCCTACGTTGTGGTAGTTTTACGGATCGGACCCATGTTACTTCCAGGACGACAACGTCAGCTGTCATATTGTGAAGTCCATCATGGATTAGTATGGGGACAATGAGGTTAGCCGAATGAACGGGCCTGCCCAGACCTGAACCCTATCGAGAACCTTTTGGGACGAGTTGGATCGCTGAATTAAGGGGTGCAACAACTGTCCAAAATCGGTGAAGGAACTTGCATGTCTTTTCCAAGTCGAGTGGGGAAAAATACCACTAGCCGTCCTACAAAGACTTGTGGAAAGCATGCCCCGGAGAATTGAGGTTGTAATCGCCTCTCGTGGAGGCTCTACCAACTATTGAATATGAATAAATTTTCTTTTTCTGTACTATCACAGGTTTCCAAATACTTATTGGTAGATAGTGTATATATATATATATATATATATATATATATATATATATATATATATATATATATATATATATATATATATATATATATATATAGATAGATAGATAGATAGATAGATAGATAGATAGATAGATAGATAGATAGATAGATAGATAGATAGATAGTGTGTGTGTGTGTGTGTGTAATTTTATGGAAGGATAACATTTGAAATCTTGGGCCATGTGTATGTTTAGGTATTTCATTCGGGACAAATTCAGTTTCCCCTGCCTTATCCGTTCGAACCATGTACTCCCACTTCTAAGAATTTGTTTTCTGTTAATTTTATTCGTACTTTTGTTTTTGCTGTACGTATGTTTTGTAATTTGCACTTCATATATCATGCCAGCTGACAAACGGCCTCTGGCTTTGTTGTGTTGGAAATTTTTAAAAAAAAATTGGGATAAATATTACAATTTATTCGTCTGCTGCTTTTCATCAGTTTATAAATCACGTTTTTTCTTCAGAAACTGGCATAAGCTGTTTAATAATGGCATGTATAATTAAGGAATTTTACTCCAGATCAACAGACCAGGAATATTTTGTAATTAAAACTTTAAGCAATGTGTTTGTTGAGACTTATGCTCTTCCCCACGTCTGCCAGAATATACCAGGTAAGGTTTAAAATGACCCCAAGTCCAACTATAGCCAGGTGCCACCTCATTTTTGACCGAGCATACCCAGGGGCGTTATCTGGGGGGGGGGGGGGGTCGTACCTTCTTCTCCCCTCCACTGACCTAATAGGACGACTTTCCAGCCTACTGATTGAACGTGCCCTTGCAGGGCCTAGACACTGAGGTATTTAATGGCGTTCGTTGGGATTCGAAATAGGCATCCCCAATCCGACTCTCAGCGTGCTACCACTAAGCTACCTTGGGCCCTTTGTAATTTGTAAAAAATATGACTAAAGAGAAGAAAAAAGACTTCCCTCAGTATTTATATACATATTTTTTTGTATGTTGTTCTTTTAATTTATTCCTGCAATCGCTTCTCATTCATTTGCTTTAACAAATTTTGCAGTCTACATATGCACGAATGTGTAATGTATGTGAGAAATAGAAGCTGTTATTAAGGTTTATTGCTTTTCACAAGCAAAAATGAAGTTATTCTTATTTTTGTGAATTTTAACGGGACTGTTCCTCCTATCAGATGCTGCTTATTTGTCTACTAGAAGGTAACCCGTCATTTTGACGTCATAATACTAATAATGGCGTCATAATGGAAAAAGTATATGAAAGCTAAAAAATATCCCGAATTATCTAACAATATTGCATTTAATCCACACCTTGTAAAAGCGAACCCTTTCATTATTCTTTATTTATTTAGTTTTTCATGCGATTGGAGTAGTAGACTGCCATCCAGTTTTTTTACAGCTCACTACGCGATATGAATACTTGAGCTACTTGATTTATTCACATTCAAGTTTGTTTACTTTCAGAATTCATCGCAAAAGTAAACAGATTTTTAAAAATTGTTAAATATACAGCTAAAAGGCATCCAGTTTTTTTTTAGTTCTGAATGTTTTATAGAAAAATAGGCTGAACAAACGTGATTTGATGGAGAAGATATTAGTTTTTAGGTAAGAAAAAATTCTGATCCACATCGGAAATTGAAATTAAGCCTAACCGGCCGTTTGTTTACTGAGGACTTCAATTGAAAGATGAGTGCGGCCCGGAAGTGATATACAGAGACAACGGCTATTATATATATAATTTTTAAAGACTTCTTGAATACATCATTTTATGACAATTCTCTCGCCGATTGATTCATCTTCGGCTTCAAGTAAAAAGGACATGAAATAAACAGACTATGCAGAGATCGTCCAATGAAACACACCATAGTTCACGTGTCGGGAGTCTTTAAACCTGAAAACGGCCATTGTAATTTGCAGTCGAAAACATAGAGGTGTGCCCGGCGACATCCAGCTGCTCTCTTAAGACAGGATGTTCTTTCAATCCCTCTTCGGCGTCCGAGCTCTTTAAGCCCACGTTTTGGGCCTGGCCTTTGAGCTAAAAGGATGCAAGCAGATGGACCCAACGCCTTGAACGATATATGTTTCTAGAGCGAAGGGGGAAATGCGGTTTTTGTCGTTTAGTGGTTCATTTAGCTCAGCAATACCTACAAACGAAAACCTTTTGAAGTAGGCTAAAAAATCCAAATGCTTGCTTCTGTTAGGGTAATAGTCGAGCCTCGTTCTTTATGCTTCAGGAAATTTCGTCTTGGGCAAATTTCAGTTGTTTTGTTGTCGTCGGACTGAATCGGCTTTTCACGTCTTAGTAATCGTTTGTTTTGGAGTTATAGGACGTACATAAAATTGTTTTATTACTGATTGGGCATCTTTAACCTTTTCCTTACGGGGTGGGATAGCATGTATCCCAAGAATACGGACACAATAATGAATATATATATATATATATATATATATATATATATATATATATATATATATATATATATATACACACACATATATATATATATATATATATATATATATATATATATATATATATATATATATATATATATATATACACATATATATATATATATATATATATACACATATATATATATATATATATATATCTATATATATATACACACATATATATATACATATATATATATGTATATATATATAACCCCCTTAATGGTCAATCTTACAAAGGGGGTATGAAATTTTCCATTCTCAAGAAGGAATCGGAAAAATAGGCCCCGTAAGCTAAAGGTTAATCCTGCACATCTTTTGTTTCTACGTCAGTGCTTCCTAACCTTTGGTTGATCACGGACCACTCATAAAAAAAAAATTTCAGGTAGTCTCTTCTAACGAAACTACCGCGGGTTATTAATGTAGGATTACTTATCGTTGCTTTCCTCATTTATTTTTTTTTTGACGCATTTTGGTTCTTTTCTGTTTAACTGTTTACTGCTACTGGGTTTGGCGCGCTGCCAAAATTATAACTCGCGACGCCGGACAATTTTTTTTCTCTCCGCAGGACCGTTATTGAGGAACGCAATCCTACGTCAAAAGTCCACGAAAACTTAAAAATGAACGCAATTCTTCAGCTCCCATTTTCTTTACCAGATGTAAAATTACTGTGACTCTGCGAGTCCGTGTACACAGAAAATATATTAGAAATTTTTAAGCAGAACAAAGATTTTTTTCGTACTCAAAACGTCAGAAAGTAGAAGAAATAAGGAAATTTTTAGAATTTGAACAAAAAAAAGTGGAGCCAAAATTTTCTTTACTCCCAATTTTAAAAAATTGTTTCAATTCGCAATCGCTTTGAAACGATGAAACCAATTGATTTTACAATCACTCCTTACCTCGCGGACCACTTCTTGGGTCCTCTCTGACCACCAGTGGTACGGCGGACCACCGATTTGGAACCGCTGTTCTACAAGGTGCGCCCATAAAGTTACCGGACAATTTGTTAAAATTAAGAAAAATATCACCTTCAAATAAATTTATCTCCTTCAAAATAGTCGCTAAAGGAGTCTATACAATTTTTTCCATCGTTTCTTCAGGTCATCGAAACGCTGTTTGTAGGCGTCGGAAGTAACCGTTCGCAAAATACGCGTCACATTTGATTTAATATTCGAGACGTTTTCGAATCGCTGTCCTATCATGGCCGTCTTAAGCTAGGGAAAAAGATCAGCTGGCTTTAAGTGGGGAGAATATGGTGGGTAATTCATCACTGTAAATGAATGCTTATCGAGGTATTGTTGTAGAGAAATTGCTGTAGCGGGCCTAGCATTATCGTGTAAAAGAAACCATTGCCCAGAATCAAACAGTTCCTTCCTAACTCGCCTTACCCTGTTTCTTAAGGCTGCTATGTACTAAGAATAAAATCGTATTTCCCTTTTCATCTTCTTGCAGATTCTTGTAGTGGGAAGAGTCCAGTCGACAGTTCGAGAATTCCACCCCCCTTAGGATTGACATTTTGAGGGATTGTAATGGTTCTCTCTCTATAGGGGGGTTAAGCGCTGCCCCCAAATTGTTTATTTAAAATATATTTTTGCCACCTATTTACAGGAACATAAATGCTGATAATCCAATAAAATTGGTATTGTCAGATAGCCTGAACTTTTATGCAAAGCGCTACCGGATTCATTTTATAAATTTCGTCCTCCGAAGGAATTTATGAGCGTTTAAAACACACTATACCAGATTTTTTTCCCCAATAATTTAAATTTTAAAATATTAATTGCATTTAAAAAAAAAAACGAAAAAGGTACACAAATGTAAAATCTTTCTCTACGACGGAGTACAATTTTTAAAAAAAAATCTTTGATTCCAAGTCGGCAATCCGTGGACACATTTTCTCCATAGGTTAACATTGAGGTGGGCGAATCCAATGGGGTTAGTACATAGCAACCTTAATCGAAAAAGCACCTCCTCGTAAAAATAATCAATTGTTTGATTTTCAGGAAAAAATTTTGTTGTGAATAAGTCCTTTGTAATCAAAAGAATGTAAAATCCATGAAAGTACATAGATTTTAAAAACGTCTCGGATATTAAATCAAATGTTACGCGTATTTTGCGAACGGTTAGTTCCGACGCCTATAAACGGTGTTTCGATGACTTGAAGAAACGTTGGAAAAATTGTATAGACTCCTTTGGCGATTATTTTGAAGGAGATAAATTTATTTGAAAGTGGGTAAGATTTTTCTTATTTATAAAAAATTGCCCGGTTACTTTATATGCGCACCTTCTACATTAATGATGAAGATCGTAGACACTAGCTTTTTCTGTCTTACTTCCCCAATTCAGTTTGAGAACCCCCCCCCCCCCTCCCCACACCCACACACACACGATGCTTGGAGAGGGGTAAAGCCACACGAAAAAAAAGGGGGGAGACCAAAGTCTATAAAAGGAAATCCTTACGGATACGGATGTTTCAAATTTAATTGAAACTTGATGACAAAAATGAACTCATTATGCATGAAAAATTAATATTTTACAGAAAAGTTTTTATTGTTTTAACGATTTCTTTTATTCAAATAACTTCCCTCTATCAAAGGATTTACAATTTGTTAGATGTTGAGCTATTTCAAACTTTGTACTGATTCTTATTTAAACGTAAAAGGCTACTAAGTAAAAGAAATCATTTGACCCGGGATACAGGTTTCACGACAGAACTGAGTTAATGCAAGTGTAAAAAAGAAAACGTGACTGCCTACGTTGAAAATGCCATTTTTTGACTATTTTGGTCAATTTTATTTTTTGCAAGAATCGCGTAATTCTATCTTTTCTCTTTTCAAAACCGTTTTGATTTTCATTCTACGTCAATTAGAAGCAGAGTTATAGCTATTTTTAAAAACATCTTCTGATACAAAATTGAAGTGACACACAACTTTAAATGCGTTTTTCTCAGAATTATGTTTTTTAGCACAAATCTCTACCGTTATCACGATATCTCACATAATAATGCATATAATTTGATAAAATTTTCAGGAAATGTTTTAGATGCTATTGTTAATGAGATGACGCACAATAATTGATGTATAATAAATAGTTTTTTGTTTGGGGCTGTTTTTATAAGGAAAGGAATGACGAATAGGGGAAAATTTTCATATTGGAACATAAAATTGTCTGTATTATTTTTGCATTTTAAAATTTCTCTTAGATTGAGGGTCATTTTGAAGATAACTGTTATATGTATCATGTGGGAGAAGGAAATTAAAATAGTAGCATTAAAATTTTGTGCAGAGTGATAGGCGTTTTAGCCAAATTTCGTTAAAAATTACTTCAAATTGACCAATTTATAAAATAGTATGGTATTTACAGGCAAGTTTTTTTTTATTTTTAAATGTTATTTTATTATAAAAAACCAAAAAATACTTAAAAAAACAATTATTTAAAAAAAATTGGCTCCGAACGTAGGCAGTCACCTTAAAACTAACTGTTGAACAGATGTTAAGCAGTATACAACTGCCTGTCTGTTTGAAATTTTTTTCTAGAACTGGCCTTTTCAAAAGAAAAATGGCCACTGAATATTTCTCTCCTTAATCACCAGACTTCATTTACAGTTTCCGCATTTTTATCTGCTTCTGGAAAAGTAATGCGGTAAAACTAATTTGATTAGCTATACGTGACTGACAAAAATGAAAAGCGATGTATATAAAAGTAACAGCTTAATTTTTCTCATTTATACTACTCTAGCTAAATCCGGGTCTTCATTACGGAATACATTAATACCATCAATTATGTAATTTTGTTCATTTAATTTAATTTAACTTTACCAGTAAAGTGACGTCATTCCTCAGAGGAGTTCAACCTGCAATTCCCCCCCCCCCCTCTCTCTCTGTGCGTATGTGTGCGTGTTTGTTTTAATCACATTGAGTAGTAAAGTATTTCTTAAATGTCCATAGAGACCTAGTGATTATTTTCATTGATTTCGACTAATGTGAAAATTTTATGGAAGCTTGTACGTTACACTTCATCTAAATCAATATATCTTTTTTTTTACCCTTTTAAATACACCCTAACGTACATCTTTATTAATTGTCTTTCAATTAAATTTTTTAACGATTGTTTTTTACTGTTTTCATACTTTTAAGTAATTTCGTGTGATTAACACATTTAAGAAACGATTTTATTTTAAACCAGTTGGTACCCGTCAAAACATGACGGCTAGATAGTAAATAAATGTACTAATACAGAAATTATACTCAACACAATATTGCCAAATGTTGAAACTCATAATAATGAGCAGAAATAAATTAATGCGTTTAAGTGGCCTCCTGCTTAGTGAGTATCTAAAGCCATATTTAAAAATATCACTGAGCTTGCGCAGAAAGCAATTTTTTTATTGTAAATTATCGCTCATTAAACAGCGCGAAATAATCAATTTCCATCAGGTTTAATCTTATATTTCACAAAAATAATTATCATAAAAATAAAAATGGCAGATAGGGGTCTAGAGAGACTCCTCGGAATAAACGTGTTTATCCTTAAAACATGTCACTGAGCATTCGCAGAAATGATGAGTTTCTAAAGCCAGATTTAAACATGCCACTGAGCATGCGCAGAAATCAATTTCTAATTGTAAATTATCACTAATTAATAGAAATTTCTGTTACAAAAACCAAATTTGACAAATCTACAGATTACAATCTTTCGTTTAGGACCAAAATTAAGTAAATGGATGCAGTAGCTTTCTCTCACGGACTGCCCAAAAAGTCGGCTTAGCAAGTTCAATGTATAGATTGTCGATGATGCGAGTATATTTTCTATACTCCTCATGTGTGTATGTGAACGTGTGTGTTATAAAACTTGATAAAAAAAGTTGTCCGTTAAGGCAAATCTTGTCAAATTTTTATAAGGCTTGACTTTTTGCTTCAGAAAATATTGGAGCACCGTGTCTGGCAACGATTAGGCTTCTTATAACAGTAAGCCATTATAACTGGAATAAAGTTTTGCACGAAATCTAATGACTGATGCATAAATAAATGCTTCTTTGCTTCGGTTTTATTTTCATGTCTCGAGGCCTCGTTTTCTTTCTCCGTTTCATTTTTCATCCAACAATCGATTAGGGCCTTCCGTCCCTAATGAGACGTCCCAAGCGTATACTTAATCAGCCTCACCCGTGAGAAACTAACTCTGGCATATCTGTGACAAGTTAACATTCTAAACTGCAAGCTATCACGGAATATTCGACAAAGATCTTCCAGTTAGGAAAATTATTCCCAGCGGTAAAAGAGAAACAAAAAAACAGAAAAAAAATGTTTGGGCCCCTTGTTTGTGGCAACCCAGAATTTATGTCGTAGAGAGCTAACAATTTCCCGTACCGGACACTTGCCGCAGGAATTAACGTATCATTCTTGTATAAACGAAAACGAAAACAGCGCGAGTGGCACGAAAGTCTTTGTTAGATTTTCAGGTTCGTGAGCAAATTGTGGACTGTTGCTATCAATTAGCTCCAGCGATGAGTTTGTCCTTGATGGGAGTGTCTCGCTGATAATTTTAGAGAAAGTGGCGATGGAAGAGTTTTGTATTGATGATAAAGATCTGGTAGAGATAAGCTTCAGTGAGATATTTAGTTTGGAAAAAATGCTTTCTTATCATTCGATGCCTTCAAGGGGTTCCTTCTGGCTCAATTTTCGCAACAACAAATATAAGATACATGTAAAGGATAGTTTAAAATATCCAAATAACCAGACTTTTGGCATTAGTATACCCTCTAATATATGTTGGAATGATGGGCTACGAATTGTGACTGTTGCTATCAATTAGCTCCAGCGATGAGTTTGTCCTTGATGGGAGTGTCTCGCTGATAATTTTAGAGAAAGTGGCGATGGAAGAGTTTTGTATTGATGATAAAGATCTGGTAGAGATAAGCTTCAGTGAGATATTTAGTTTGGAAAAAATGCTTTCTTATCATTCGATGCCTTCAAGGGGTTCCTTCTGGCTCAATTTTCGCAACAACAAATATAAGATACATGTAAAGGATAGTTTAAAATATCCAAATAACCAGACTTTTGGCATTAGTATACCCTCTAATATATGTTGGAATGATGGGCTACGAATTGTGACTGTTGCTATCAATTAGCTCCAGCGATGAGTTTGTCCTTGATGGGAGTGTCTCGCTGATAATTTTAGAGAAAGTGGCGATGGAAGAGTTTTGTATTGATGATAAAGATCTGGTAGAGATAAGCTTCAGTGAGATATTTAGTTTGGAAAAAATGCTTTCTTATCATTCGATGCCTTCAAGGGGTTCCTTCTGGCTCAATTTTCGCAACAACAAATATAAGATACATGTAAAGGATAGTTTAAAATATCCAAATAACCAGACTTTTGGCATTAGTATACCCTCTAATATATGTTGGAATGATGGGCTACGAATTGTGACTGTTGCTATCAATTAGCTCCAGCGATGAGTTTGTCCTTGATGGGAGTGTCTCGCTGATAATTTTAGAGAAAGTGGCGATGGAAGAGTTTTGTATTGATGATAAAGATCTGGTAGAGATAAGCTTCAGTGAGATATTTAGTTTGGAAAAAATGCTTTCTTATCATTCGATGCCTTCAAGGGGTTCCTTCTGGCTCAATTTTCGCAACAACAAATATAAGATACATGTAAAGGATAGTTTAAAATATCCAAATAACCAGACTTTTGGCATTAGTATACCCTCTAATATATGTTGGAATGATGGGCTACGAATTGTGACTGTTGCTATCAATTAGCTCCAGCGATGAGTTTGTCCTTGATGGGAGTGTCTCGCTGATAATTTTAGAGAAAGTGGCGATGGAAGAGTTTTGTATTGATGATAAAGATCTGGTAGAGATAAGCTTCAGTGAGATATTTAGTTTAGAAAAAATGTTTTCTTGTCATTCGATGCCTTCAAAAGGTTCCTTCTGGCTCAATTTTCGCAACAACAAATATAAGATACATGTAAAGGATGGTTTAAAATATCCAAATAACCAAGCTTTTGGCATTAATATACCCTTTAATATATGTTGGTATGATGGGCTACGAACTCTGTTTTATACTAGCGATTAGTTAATACACTGAAGTGCCACTGAATTAGGGATAGCAAAGCCTATGCAAATTGTGTAGCGCTGCGCATCATGTATGCGCAAGTGAGGGCGCTGTGGTAACTGCATATATAGCGCGTACTGTGGTTGTTCTGAATTAGTTGTTGGAATTGCCAGTATGGGTAAACTGCCTGATTTAGACGCCTTCGATCGCGGACAAATCGTAGGTGCGCGACGCATGGGCCATTCAATTTCCGAAATCGTCAGACAGCTAGGATTTTCAAGGTCGACAGTGTCAAGAGTACACCAAGAATACATGGATGGTGGAAAAAAAAACTAGCAATCGGGCAAACTGCAAAGGACAATTAGCCTTGACAGTGCGTGGTGAGAGACGGCTCAGGCGTATTGTACGTAGCCGGCGAAGCCAAACATTAGCTCAAATTACCCCCCAGTTTAATGACGGTGCCAGTCGTACAGTCAGTAAACGGACTGTGCAACGCTCGCTTCACCGTATGGGTTTCGGGAGCCGTCTACCTACGAGAGTACCATTGCTCTATACTCGCCATCGGGCTGCACGTCTTGCCTGGGCAAGAGAGCACAGAGACTGGAGTGTAGAGGACTGGAAACGAGTAGGATGGAGTGATGAGTCTCGATTCCGACTACTTAACGCCGACGGGAGGCTGAGAATATGGCGTCAGGCTCATGAAGCAATGGATCCTGCATGCCTGGCTGGAACTGTACAAGGGCATGGTGGCTCAATTCATGGTCTGGGGTGTTTTTTCGTGGCACAGTTTGGGATCTTTGGTGCGTGTACCAACCTCCCTCAATGCAATTCGGTACGTAGAGTTGCTGGGTGATCACCTCCATCCGTTTATGCTGTTCTGTTATCCGCACGGTAATGGAGTTTTCCAGCAAGACAACTGTACCTCTCACAAGTCCCGGTTGGCTACTGGCTGGTTGGATGAGCATTCCTATGACTTCTCTGTCATGAATTGGGCACCTAGAAGCCCAGACTTAAATCCTATTGAGCATCTTTGGTATGTTTTGGAACAAGGCGTGAAAGGCCATGACACAGCACCAAAGATCCTTACTGAATTATGGACAGCTTTAGCCAATATTTGGCAAGCCATTCCCGTGGAATGTTTCCAGAAACTTGTTGAATCTATGCCTCGTCGTGTGGCAGCAGTTATCAAGGCCAGAGGAGGCCCAACTCGTTACTAGGTAGGTATCCCTAATTCAGTGGCACTTCAGTGTATTTAGTTAGTTCTTGAAAACCCCCAAATTCTTAAGTTTCCTTGTGGTCAGGATTATAACAGTAAGCAGATTTCGGAGTTGGTTGATGCCTGAATAAGTTATTGCCCTGTAATCTAAAACTGCAAGGTGACTATTTTCTCATGGGTCATATTTAGCTCAGTGTTCGCCTGAGGGTAGATATAAAAGTTAGGGAAAGTTAAAAAGGGGTTCATAAAATTAGTAATTGCCGTCTGCCCATATTTTGCCCTGATTATTTTACTTACCGCCTAAGGATATTAGCTTATGAACCCACTGTGTCAAGCTTCGTTGTCTTATTTCTTTGTTATTTTGGTGAAAGGCCGGCTCTGGCTGGATCACGGCCCTATCCGATAATCAAAATTTGGTGTTTGATTCGAAACGCTGCTTAGTTTCCTCCACAGTAGGGATGCGACATCGATGTCTTCAAAACATCGATGTTTTGATAAAGACATCGATTTATTGAAGCCGATATTTTTTTAACATCGATGTTTTTTGCTCGGTGTTTTACGTTGTCTCGATGTTTTTTTAATGAAAAAATACCATAATAAAAAAATTTACCACGTAGCATCTCCCCGGGTTTAAATATGAATCATAGATTTTGATCTCAGTATCATAGATTTCGATGTGTGCACCTTTCGTCGCACGACAAACGTCTAAATGGTAATCCAGTTCACTCCAAGTGTTTCGTAGCATATCAGGAGTTATTGCAAGAATTGCTTGAATGGTACGCTTCTTCAACTCATCCATAGTTTCAATTTTCTGTTTATACACAACGGATTTAATAAATCCTCAAGCAAAAAAGTCTAATAACTCCTGATATGCTACGAAACACTTGGAGAGAACGGGATTTAGTGCTACAAATGGTGCACACACCGAAATCTATTGATACTATGATCGAAATCTGTGATTGATATATAAACTTGGGGAGATGTTCTTTCTATTTAAATATTTTTTTCAAAATTCTAATTGGTAGTTCCGTAAAAATAAGTCATATCTTTTGGATACGTTTAGCCCGGGCACCCTGTATTTATTATATAAGTTTTTTACCTTAAGTAAGAAATTGACAATATCTTTATACACCTACCAAAATACAAAATATTCATTTCTAAAAATCCTTCCATGAATCTGAGGTGCTTCTTGTCGTCCGGTGAGTCTTATGGTCCAAAAAATCCGGCACTTTAAAGATGCGATTTCAAAGTGGTATGTCGATGAAAGCGACAAAATGAAAGGATTAACTGGAAATGAAGTGTCAGAGTGTCTGTGACGCGCCATTTCAACGTCACATCACATCTCCGGCCAAAATAAGACAGAAGATCTCGTGGAAAAGCAGACAAGTACGATTCTCGGCTCTACACTCGAGTGTTATTTTTTTAAGAGTGTCTCGGGCCTTTTTTTTTCTCTACCTTTCTTCTGAAACGGAAGTTATTTTTAAACAACGTCTGCCTTTACGACTAAACTAAAGTAGGAGATTCCATCCCCCCCCCCCTTCTTGATCCTGACCCCTTACGAGAGGAGTTCTTCCCATTCTTTGCCGTGATTCTCAAAAACCCGAGTTGTCTACGCAGTTAGGAGAGAGAGAGAGATGCAAGCAAGGTTTCGATTGAATCATCCCAGTAAATGTGTAACGGTTGCGGCTGCGTTAGCGTTTGTTTGCCCATTCATGTGCAACGGCCCTACAATGAAGTGATTTTGAATTCGCTGCATTCTTTGAAATGCTGAGATTTTTCGCTGCGGCCTTGAACGAGAAAGCGACGAGCGTCCAATTATTCTTTCACTTGGTGTTAAATATAGAAGCCACTACTGGAGTCGTTGAGGTTGTATGAGAGGTATTTAAAGGACAAAACATATCCTTACTGGTAATTTTATCGTTTAAATACGCGTCAGTTTGAATACAGATGTTTCAACTCTTATGATTTATCACATATAATTATTGCCTTCATTTTAATATTCTCACAATATCCCGTCTCTTATTTCGACTCATTCAGCAAATGCAGCATATAGATTTAACATATACTAATAGTTAGGTTAAATCATATGCATCTATATGCATTAGTATTTATTAAATCTATACAGATCAGCATATAGATTTAACATGTATACTAATACTCCATCTAATACAATAGCAAAGTAGTTTGAGTGATATCAAACAATTTTTCTATAGCATTAGATGAAGTATAAGCATCTATTGAATCTAAAGTGGAAGTGACTTTGTCAAATATTGATTCCTTTCTAAGTTTGTCGAGGAAATTGAGTATACTATAGAAATGTGCATTTCAAGAAAGAGAGAGACGGATTATATTGTTTTTATGTTAGTTTAAGGAACATGTTTTGCATAGAGTTTTACTGCTGGAAATATAGAACTTACCATTATAACGAAGACTTCAAAATGCAGATAATTCTTACAGTTACATCTTGGATTAATCAAAGATATATTTTAATTTTCAGATTATATATATATATATATATGTGTGTGTGTGTGTGTGTGTGTGTGTGTGTGTGTGTGTGGTCATCTTGTTTCAAGACAGATATCAACTCGTTTCTAATTAAATAAGTTTTATTAACTCCATTAACTTATATAACTATAAGAGTTATATAAGTTAATGGTACTCCATTATTACTAAGTTAAGAGTACTCCATTAACTTATAAACTATAAGAGACTTTCTAGCTTAGAGACCAGCACATGTCGCGTCCACACCGCAAGTAGTACGGAGGTATCTGAAAATCCCCCAATTCCCTATGGTTGCCATCTCGGTCAGCATACTATTCCAATAGGACTCCCTCTCCATTGGGCAATAAACTAGTTAAACAGCAAATTCGTGAGTATGAGTCACCGGGGGTCGTACCCAAAGTGAGGGGCGATTCATTAAAAATAATAACTAGTAGATCTGATTCTTACATATATATATATATATATGACGGGAGATAGTTGTGCTTATCAGAAACTTTATGTGAACGGCAAAATAGTAAAATTAAATGAACAAGATACCTTTGTTGCAATACATAATTTCAATAATACGCACGTACACTTTATTTCTAGTTATGCTTACTGAGACTTAAGATTGTTTCCACTTCGTCAATCACGGTATTTTGCTTGTGAGCACTAGTTCGCCATTGTGAGAAGTCCAGTGTTAAGAAAACACATCAGCGTTGTATTTTACTACCAAGCTTATTGTGTTGTCAAACAGTTAATTTGTAATTAATTTAACAATTTTTTAAGGGGAATTGTGCAAAGCTTTATCTACCTGGAGAATTTCAGTCCAGAAACTCGCTCATGCGGCAAAACACACATATCGAGATTTTTTATTAGAAAATAAAATTAATGCATGCGTTACGCTTGAAAATTAAAAAACCACGTAAAAGCCATTGAATTTGAATTCAATCGACTGTACAACTATGCAGTAGACATTCGATAAATAATACGTCATCTATATATATAAAACAGTTCCGTGACTGACTGACTGATAGATAACACGCAGACTCTGGACTAAAGGGCTAAAAGTTTGCATGGCGATTTTTCTTATAGTGTAGTGGTGCACTAAGGAAAATTATTGAAAAATTCTTCTTAGATTTTTTTTTAAAATTAAATTTTTAAGCTGTTTTTGTAACTTTTTTTTATGTTTGCATTTAAAATAATAATCTTAGGGTTATAAAATTTATATCACGAGAAAGATCATAAAAATATCTTTAAAATGAAATCTATTTCGAATCTTTACCTTTATTTTCGGATTTTTGGTGAATTTTTAAAAGATTTAATTTTTAGAATTTAATTTATTAAATTCTGATCACGTGGTTTCTTTTCTTTTTGGGACACTTTAAATTAGTTTTGCGTCACGTGCGTAACAACAAAATAAGTTGTCAAAAATATTGAAATACGGTAAAAGATAAAATTTAACCACTAGACTAATTGAGATGGAAGTTTTTGAAGAATTTAATACAAATTAGTATGTTTTATGGATATTTAACATACAAACTAATTGCATACATTGACCGTTGTATTTAATTTGAATATTTTCTTCTACATTATTTTGTCCATAAAAATATCCGTTACAATTTCTTTATAAATATTATATATATATATATATATATATATATATATATATATATATATATATATATATATATATATATATATATATGACAGGCGTGTGGTTAAGATTAATTCGAAGTCATCATGTTAATACTGGTGGCGAGTGGTAAGTAGCCTAAATCCAATAAACAAACATAGTTCCAACTCCATTAAAGCAGTTTATTTCACCTTCCAGCAACCACTGATCCAAGATATATTTTAATCAAAGCGTATATACCAAATAGCGTATATTTGAGCTCTCGCCATTTTCAAATTAAGGACCCAGCTGACACGCGTCCACTAGCAATGAATTAAATCCCGCCGTCTGAAGAAAACGCTATTGTTTTTCTCCATCCAAAGCCACCGCGCATGCCCACATGATCTCTGTGACGCATACACCGGCGTTGAACCATAGGCGTGGCCAGATGTCAATCAATCCAAAGGGAATTTCCCCTATATCTCTCGATGTATTTCGAACCAAGATATGAGAATAGTGGCGAATTACGCCACGACAATAAATTAATTACTAAGCCCCCTTTAAATTTAGAATAATTATTTCGTTCCCGTTTAAGTCCGACATATATATATATATATATATTTATTTATTTATTTATTTGGCATTAATTACATACATTGGCCGTTGTATTTAATTTGAACGTACTCCGTAGCGAAGCACGAATGTTCAGCTAGTTAAAGTATAAATGCATTATTTAATCACATGTGTTTTTGAAACATATTGATATTTAAAAATTTTCTATTAACTTCGTGTCCCGAGGAGCGTTTTTGTGTAATGAGCAGTTAACATCTACTCAACAAAAACACAGAACGCTTGGAGTTTTCTGATTCAGAAGAATTTTATGTACAGGTGACATGACCCTCCTATAACACGGTAGATAGGTTGTTAGAAAATGTCGTGTTGTGTGAAACCGTGTTATATGAGATTCAGAGCCAGTACAGAAAGGGGGGTTACGTTCCGAAAACTTATTAAAAACAATTTTTTTAATTCCATATAAGCAAGTTTTAGTTCCATATAAGCAAGTTTTAGTTCCATATAAGCAAGTTTTATTAAAAATATAAATGTATGTATAACACAAAACGAAAAGAAATAAAAAAAATTATTTTCATTTAATGTGACCTTAATTTAATAAATTTCTTCCTCATCACTGCTAAGTACAATCAAACGAGAACATGTTTTCGGTTGAACGATGTCACCTTCACTTTCAGAACCTTTTTCTTCATTTAAATTTCTTGCACCTTCTATCCTCTTTAAAAAATCTGCAATGTGGGTTTATTTGCTGTTTCTTCTAAGGTCGTTGTTGATTTCACGGTATGAAGATAGACAATTTTGCAGCTCGCCTTTTGAATTTTCGTCTTGTTTCAGCGGCAGGGTCTTCATTCAAGAAAAATGATTCAGGATTTTCGGCTAAGCGTAGGCCTCCTTGCAATTTTATAGAGTTATAAATGAATAAATTATAATTTGTTTATACATTTTCATGTAAAGCCACTATAGTTCATTGTTCCTTCCCGTCATTATTTTAAGGTAGTTTAGTTTTTTAATGTGTTAAACAAAAATCATGATATCTAGTGCTGTAGAAGTGCAGTGTTGTACAAACGTTTTCGCAATTTTTTAATCGCGTTAGAGCGAAACCGCGTTATAGGTTGCAGTGTTATACGAGGGCTCCCGCAATTTATCCTATCGTGTTAGAGCGAAACCGTGTTGTAAGATGCCGTGCTGTAGGAGGGCTGCCTGTATTTTCCTTTTGTATCCAGTATTAAACATAAATTTTATATATTTTAATATTTTGAACCTGATTGGGCTTTTTATTTACAAGATTATTCCGTATATTAGCCCTTTTCGTTTCGGGGATCTAAAGGTATCCAACTACGTTCGGAGCCCTTATTTTGAAAAACTGTTCTTTAGAAAATTTCTACCTTATTTTTCGAAGGAATATAACACCAAAACTCGAAAATGATGAAAAAATAGACATTTATTATGCAATTTTTTTCAAAATTGAGGAAATTGGGTCAAAATTTAGCAAATTTTTACAAAAAGGGCTCTAGCTCTAAAAATAAATAATAAGCATATAACATTAATTTATTTTTGTCATATGTACATAAGTACCTTCTAAGTGAAATGAACAACAAGCTAATCGATATCTTAAAATCTAAAAAAAAATACAGGTCATTATATGCAATTACATGTAAAATTTTAGTCATTTTTCCATGAGAATTTTTATAAATGCAGCTATAAATCAACAAATAATATACCTAGAACCAAATCTGTAGTCCATTACATTCTTAGGATCATGAAAAACATACGTGAAAAATTTCATAGACATATCATGGTTAGATTTTGAGTTATCACAAGAGTCGTTTATATTTTTGATGAAAAACAAGTTCTTCAGAAAACCCGATTAAAGTTTTCGACTTATATTGAAATTCATAGCTACTGCTGATCTTTAAATCGCTCTCATTTCATTTCTAATGATCGTATCGAAAAAATAAAAGCAGATTTAGAAACGTAAATTTACAATCTTTAAAAAAAAGGAATAAAAACAATTTCGGATTTTTCACCAAAATCGATGTTTTAAACGTAGTAGGATACCTTAAGTGTTTTGGGAGCGTGTTAAATAAAAATAATCCACAATCAGAAGGTTAGAACATCAATTCTTTTATTCACCGCTCACTTTATTCCATCTCTGGTAAAAACTGCTCTTTTTGTTGCCAACGCACCTTACATAAAAAGTAGATCGTTATATTTTATTAACGTTGCCACTCGTCAATTACTTCGACTTAAAATATATTTGGTGAGATACTACAGAGAGATACTACCCCCAGTGACAGAGGATAATACGATGGAACGACACAAAAATACAATATATGTTCTAAAAGTACATAACCATAAAATGAAGAAAGAAAGAAAAAAAGTTTGAAAATATCGTATAATTTACACAATCATTCCTTTCAGACATAAGATGAAATTTTAGTAATATTAATATTATACTATATTTTCAAACTTTTTTCCTTTCTTTCTTCATTTTCATTTTATGGTTATGTATTTTTAGAACATAAATTGTATTTTTGTGTCGTTCCATCGTATTGTCTTCTGTCACTGGGGGGATACTCTGTAGTATCTCACCAAATATATTTTAAGTCGAGTAAAAGGCAATCGGTTCCCATTTCTGCATAGACAGTTGCATTAATGATCCACCTACGGCAAAATCGAGAGAATTGATGTTCTAACCAACTGAAGTGTTTTGGGAGCGTGTTAAATAATAATAATCCACAATCAGAAGATTAGAACATCAATTCTTTTATTCGCCGCTCACTTTATTCCATCTCTGGTAAAAACTGTTTTTTTTTTGTTGCCAACGCACCTTACATAAAAACTTTCTCTTTTTTTTTTTTTTAAAGAAAGATTGATAAGATGGGATGGAATATAGTCGTAAAATTCATTCCTTTCTTTCTTAGACATAACATAATAGTTTCCTCTCAAACGCTTTAGCACAACACTGTCCTATTAGTTTGACCCGGGGGCATCTTTACCCGTCCGGGTCCGATTTCACTTTTCTGCACTGACAAAAAAAAATAGGGACTCCTTTTTTTTCCCACTCCCCACATCCTGGTCGCGGCTTTCTGGACCCTGAAACGCCTAAATCTTCGGCGAAGTGTCCACTATCACGTAGGCAAACGTGACATTAGTAGATTCAACACGTTATCAAACCGTGAAACGTAAGCTAGAGGGTGAATCTTCGTCTGAGATTATTAGTATTGAAAGAATATTGAAACAGCCTCCTGAAAACTTCATTACGTCAAACTACCTTAGAAAACTTTTTCTTGATCCTTTCCTGTAGTTGAAATGTTAAAACTGTTAAGCAAGTATGTTGTAACAAATATTGGATTTTTTTTCTTCTCTTACTCTAATCATGTGTATCTACTTATAGGTCTAGAAATTAAGTTATATTTTTAAAATTATAAAAAATAAATTTAATAAAAGATAATTAACGTAAATTAAAGAGTATTTTATGGTGAATTATCTAATATCTATATACATAAAACAGTTCCGTAACTGACTCACTGACTGACTGACTGACATACAACGCACAGACCAAACCGCTGGACCTAAAGATCTGAAATTTTGGATGGCGATTCCTCTTATAGTGTAGGGGTACACTAAGAAAGATTTTTGAAAAATTCTTCTTAGATTTTTTAAAATTAAATTTTTAAGCTGTTTTAGTAACTTTTTTTAAGTTTGCATTTAAAATGATAATTTGAGGGTTATAAAATTTATATCACGAGAAAGATCATAAAAATTTCTTCAAAATGAGATCTTTTTCGAATCTTTACCTCCCTTTTCAGATTTTTGGTGAATTTTTAAAGATTGAATTTTAGAATTTAATTTATTAAATGTTGATCACGTGATTTCTTTTTCTGGTACTTTAAATAAATTTATCGTCACGTGCATAACAACTCAATAGACAAAAAAATATTTTTTTTCTTGCTAATGCGGCAGACGATTGGATATTATTTTGTCTATAAAAATATCCCTTACGATTTTTTTATAAATACGTTTTTTTTTACATCAATTGTATACATTGATCGTCGTATTTATTATAAATATATATATATATTTATTTTTTTCGCATTAATCGCATACATTGACCGTTGTATTTAATTTAAATGTATTCCGTAGCGAAGTGCGGGTTTTCAGCTAGTATGTA
The DNA here is from genome assembly GCA_907164885.2 of Dolomedes plantarius. NCBI lineage: Eukaryota > Metazoa > Arthropoda > Arachnida > Araneae > Dolomedidae > Dolomedes > Dolomedes plantarius. The sequence goes on from OU015502.1 coordinate 144,943,229, forward strand.
TATATAGGTGTGTGTGTTCCTGTCGAAAAACCTAAATTTCGGCTATAAGAATCAACCGCTTATAAGAATCAAAAACAGTAATAACAAACGTGATTCTTATAAGCGGAAATCAGTGTATATTTGGTGAGATACTGCAGATCTTTTACGTCTACAGCCTGCCCCAAGAGATCGCTCTAAAAGAACGCCGTTACATAATTCGCACTGTCGTAGTAAAAATCTCGCGCATCGCTTTGCAGCGTCTTGGACCGGAAAGAGTAAAAGGGTTACATATGTACAAAAAAAAAAAATAGAAAAGAATAAATAAAATGCTAAAACCCCATCCCGTAATAACCTGCTTCGAGAAACGACTCAATGAAAAGCCTAGCTAACCTTTGAAAAAAAAAAAAAGGTGCATTTCTAACTGGAGAGGGAGGGTAGGGAAAAAAAAAAGGCGTACAAGTGATGCCTGCAGGCTAGAGCGTGGGAATTTTGTGTAAGAAAAAGTAAGAAGTAGTAGCAGTGTGGTGTGTGTGCTACCGCTATTACAGCTAGCGGGCAGGTGTGGCGACTGCAGCTCTTATTTGCGCCAATTAATGTCGATGGGCGACTAGTTCTGGCGGACCATCGCTGAAAGCGAGGCTGCAATCAACGCGTACATTAGAAACGGCATCAGATAAAAATCGCCCCTTTCTTTTATTTTTGCCATCGAAATGCGTTAAAATGGAAAATTTTCGCACTTTTGTTGCGAGCATTTGTTCTGAAGCATGGCGTTATTGATTGGGAAAGAAATAAGTTTCTCTGTGGTGGATTGGAAATCCGTATATATTTATCTTTAAGTATAACGCAAATCTAATGATTTTTGAACTATCTGTTGAAATATATGAAAAAATAATAAACACTGATGATAAAATTATATGTCTTCGCAGCAAGTAAATTTCAGAATTTTCGGTGAGGGATTTTCCTATAGCAATTAATTAGACATGCAAATAAGTTTGAAATACCTTCGACTGTATTGTAACTCTTTTCATTTATTTTCCATAAGAAACGTAAAATGCGAATTTTGCACCTTTGTTTTTGAGCATGGCCATTTTGATTGGTAGTGAAGCAAAGAAATAAGTTTCCTTTTGATGGATTTGAACCTGTAAATATTTATTCGTACGTATAACATAATAGCAGTGATTTTCGAACAATCTGGTGAAAACTAAGAGAAAGTATCGTGCCTTCCCAAACACTGTTGAGAAAATGACTTTCCTTCCCTGCAAGTAAATTTCAAAATTTTTTGTGAGTTACTTTCAGATAGTAATTATCAAAGTAGACATACAAATAAATTTTAAATACCTTTGACTGTATTGTAACTCTTTTCATTTATTTTTCCATAATAAATGCAAATGCAAATTTTGCACATTCGTTATGAGCATTTGTTTTTTAGCATGGCCATTTTGATTGGTAGTGAAGCAAAGAAATATTTCCTTTTGATGGATTAGAATCTGTAAATATTTATTCGTATGTATAACATGATAGCAGTGATTTTCGAACAATCTGGTGAAAACTAAGAGAAAGTATCATTTTCCTTCCCAAACACTGTTGAGAAAATGACTTTCATTAGCTGCAAGTAAATTTCAAAACTTTTGGTGAGTTACTTTCAGATAGTAATTTTCAAAGTGGACATGCAAATAAATTTTAAATATCTTTGAAAACCTTGACTTAAAAAGAAAAAAACATGTTTGTCAGATCAAGCTATATTGCTCAGACGAGAATAGCATAAAGTATACAAATTCAGAAATCGTAGAAATATTAAATATGTTATGCTATACTTTAGAGTTTTTATAAATAAAGAAAATGGAATAACAACGATTTATTTCTGCCTATAATTATTAGTCACATGTGGAACAGTGAAACTACCTTTTTTCAACATGAGTTTTAGAGTGTTAGCGTCCTAAACTGCTCACAATTTGCACTGAGTAAAAACATGCCCCTTATCCTGATAACATTATAATATGTGTGTTCAAAACTCCCCCATGGGCGTTTTGATGTCTAAACGTATTAACCCCGTAACTTCATTAGTTTTCAATACAATATACGTTAGTAAAAACGCCATAACTGTTATGTCCGAGAAAAGATTTTTTTTTTTTTGCATGCAAACAGTTTCGATATCTACCTGAATTTCAGTTTTCGCAGTTATTAAGAAAGTTAAAAAGAATGTAAGTGTATGTGTACTGCACAAAATAAACTCTTCAGAGGTAGAAATGAACTATATATACATGTTTCAATTAGTTAAACCTATATATATATATATATATATATATATATATATATATATAATCGGTGTCTGAGTGTGTTTATTGTATAGATCATACTCATCGGAAACAATCCATTGGTTTTTAGACAGCATTGACACCGCTGATGAAGAAATGCTGTCTAAAACCTCTTTCATACTTTTCTTTTCATGTTATTTGTTCCTGGCTGCAAGTAGCTTTAGAGCTATTACTGGTTTTCTCTTTCATCTTTTTCTTATATATATATATATATATATATATATATATATATATATATATATATATATATATATATATATATATATATATATATATAAAATTCCAGTCTTATTTTTTCTATAAATCTGTCGATATTGTTCTTTTCTTCTGTGTATTTATTCTATCCTGTTTATGAGTAATGAATTTTTTCGGACAATTTGTATTTTATTTAATCTTGCTTCTTCACTTATACTTCAAACCGAACGTAAAGAACAACTTACTCATCCTTTTAATTAAGTGGCCTACCATGAAGATGGTCGATTATAAAATTTCTAGCATATTGGTCCCCTAACAAATTTGATACCGTATGCATGCTTATATGATGTGCAAAAAATGAGTTGTTTCTCTTAAAATTTAGAACAACTTATAGCCAAGCATCATTTTAAAATTTGTATATATGTTTGCAAATTATTTGCTAAGTGACAAAACACGCGTATATCAGAGCTAGGATTCAGCATGTTGAACGTTATGTTATATAGAAATATGTTAATATCACGGCCTGTTTTAAAACTTAAATTATTATAATCATACCTCAAAACAGATTTTTTGCTTAATTACATATAACGACGTAAAATCTGTTGAAAATCCCAGACAATCCCACATATATATATATATATATATATATATATATATGACGAGCTTAAATTCTCGCACTCCCTCCAGACTCGTTCCCACTAATACTTACTCTTAAAATATATGCAGTCAGAACAATCGTAGGCCTGTGGAACACATTTAAATTACAACCAAATCCTTTATTCAAATTGCTAATTAATAATCCGATTCAATCTGTGCCATATTTGATCTCTCATCTCGTGTGACGCGCACTACTTCTCAGTTCGGAACCCAAGAACGCTCTGCTAAATCTTTTGTTAAAACTCAAGCGGCAAACCTACGTGCATGCCCTGTGAAAACTTCTAGAACTCACCCCACGTCTAGTATTATGCAACAGCTTCACTCCTCGAACGCCGATGCTTGCTTCTAAAAATACACTCGTTCGCTTGACCACAACGCGTCAAGGCCACATCTCAAAATGGATTCTCTTTCCCAATTCACGCGAAACATTTCAATTAAGCTCTGTGAAAATGATGGCGCTCGGTGCCAAAATATAAATTATCCTGAAGCCCCCTTTAACTTTTTGCTTACTTATTCTTTTCCCACTAATTCCTTGACATATATATATATATATATATATATATATATATATATATATATATATATATATATACATACATACACAGGTGGTTATCAAAATAATGGAAACAAAGAAACATCATGAAAACCTTTTCTAATACGGCGCAGAATCACCTTTGTCATGTAATATCACCTTATTCACCTTGGAATTGGATTATACAAGTCATGAATAGTGGTTCAAAGTATATTATACCATTCTTCAGGGAAAAATCATGAAAGTTCCTGTAGAGATGCTGTGGTGGATATCGATACCTGGCTCTATCCCCTTATACAGATCACAGTGGTTGGATGATATATAGTAAGGGGAATTGTACAGGGCAAGATAAGATATTTGACTTGTTTTCTCATGCTCTTCAAACCAATACTTGATAGATTTAGCTGTATGCATAGGGGGGTTATCATCCTGGAGAACGCCATCTCCGGCAAGAAACAATGTTTGCATCATGGGATGGACTAGTGAGCTAAAATTTCGACATAGTCCTTCCCATTCAATCTCTCTCTTAGGGTTACAATAAGGCCTGAAGAAAACCATGAGATGTCATATCAAACCCTGATAGATCTACCTCCATGATTGACAGTTGAGAGGAGACAGCCAGAATCTTACGCTTGTGTAGGTGTTCTCCAGACACACGCACGTCCTGTTGCGAGGAACAATGTGAACAATGATTCATCGGACCAAATGCCATTTTTTGACATATTACTCGACCAGAATTTGGGTTCGTGGCACCATTGTGGACGAAATTTTGTATTGGCATCTATTACAAATGGTTTTGGAATAGCTACTTTTCCGTAAAACTTTGTTTGTGAAGTTCCCTTCTACCTCTGATGGTTGATACCGGAACATGCAGATGCCGATTGAGCTCTTCGGTCATTTTAGTTGCAATTTTTTTATTTCTTCGTGTCACAATTCACTTCAATACCTCGTCCGTCTCTTTCACTCAGCTCACACTTTCATCCACTATTCTGTTTGGCAAAGGACGTTTTTCCGTGCACTCGGTATGCTATGATGACTTTCGATTTCATAGCTCGAAAAACACCAAATAGCCAGGGGGTTGCAGTAACAGGTACTCCAATTGAAACGCTCTCAAACAATTTGCCCTTTTTGCAAGGTCTGCAAGGTTTGACATTTTACGCTGTTACGCAGAAATGGACGGGAGTCAAAAAATTGTAATAACAATAGGTGACACAGTCGCATTGCACATAACTATATATCTATAAAAATAAGAAAATATGAAGACGTAGTTGCTATATAACAGTGGAATTTTGTCTAGAAACTTGTATCGAATCCATACTGAGAACCTTACTGAGGTATACTAGGCTTTACTTTAAAAAAAAAAAAAGTTCCAAAATGTATCAATAGATGGCACTGTAACATTTTGGAACTTTTTTTTTATTGTGCCAAATCGTTTCCCCCTTCGTCCAGTATATTCAGTTCAAATTTGAAGTCATTCTGACCAGTGGTTCTTTTTATGTAGCCTTTTGAAAGTGGGACTTTAATTACGGACATCCTGTATATATATATATATATATATATATATATATATTTTCATTCGTGGGGTTACAAGTGAAACACAATAAGTCAAAATTATCAATTTTTGGATTTTCAACTTTTCTAGACCAGAAAAAGGAGATGTTTCTGCTAGTGAAACCCACTAAGTCATGACTTTATTTATTTCATTTTTTTTTCAAAGTTTTGCAACCACATTAAGTACGTTAGTTTAGTAGTTAGTATAGGTGAAGCACACTAACCAGCTGGAAGATAATAATATAAATTAAGTATATGAGAGCCAAGACTGGTTCGTAGGTAGCAAAAAAAAATGCCAGAGCTATAATTTAATTTGATTTAATAATGTTAGTACCAAAGAAGTTAAAAGAAAAAATCTTTGCTGAGCGTTTTCTCAAAATCAGGTTTTTTGACTTAGTGTGTGTCACCTTTAACCCCACGATATATAGTATAGTATAGTATAGCATAGTATAGTGACGTATTTTATATAGGTGAAGTAAATTTCCGGAAAAGACGCATTTTTGATTTTCACCAATAACTTTATGGAACAACATCTAAAGTTTTGTTCCACTTCTTTCTGCCATCTTTTAGGAAACTTCATAGTTCCATCTTTCCATAACTTAGACTGAACGAATCTTTTTGTGAGTTTTAGTTGCGATTTCACCTTTCTTGGAAAAATAAAGCGTAGTTTGCCGGAAATGTTGCTAATTTCTTTCCATCTTCGATATTAAAACGACTACACAAAAAATCCCCAATTTTGATAACTTTTAACGTAGGATTACGTTCCTCCATAACGGTCCTCCGGAAAGCAAAATTTCGGACGCTAAAACCGTCCGTACCTCGCGAGTTATAATTTTGGCAGCGCGCCAAACCCGGTATGTATTGCTTGCACAAGCAGTAAAAAGTTAAACATAAGTACCAAAATGCGTCAAAAGTTTGACATACATATATCATCGTTGTTCTGTAAAAAGGGCGAATATGTATGTAAATCTCTATGGGTATTCGCCCTTTTTACAGAACACAACGATATATATATATATATATATATATATATATATATATATATACATATATACATATATACATAAATACATATATACATAACTTATACCTACATACATTGGCTCCCAAAAGTGTTCGCACATTTGCGATTTTCAATGAAATAGGGGTCTATCCATTAATTAAAAGGAATATTTCAGAATGGGTATTTAATAATATGATCTATAATCTATTCTTAACAAAACTACATGAAATATTTTGAAAACACAGTAAAACTTTATTTTTAAGAAACCAGTAATCCAAAAGTAACAAAAACTTTATCTCACAAAAGTCATCGTACACTTGTAAACAGCTTTTAAACGTATGGGAAGCAGATTACGCTAGTTCTTTTGTAATTTCTGCATCAATGTTCATCCATTCTTCCATCATAATTGTTTTTAGTTCGCTTTTCGTGTGAATGTCGTGTTTTCGTACTCGAACCTCCAGTTCTCTCCAAATATGTTCTATTGGGTTTAAATCTGGCGATTGAGATGGTGTTTTCAAAACTTGTGGACAATTATAGAGACACCAGAGGCGAACGTTGAGAGCCGTGTGCTTAGGATCGTTATCTTGATAAAAACAAAGTTGTTTCCAATACCCAAAGTTTGGGCTGATAATTTTAGTGTCTCTTAAAATATTTATATTAACAGCAGAATTCATTATGCCATCAATAAACACCAAATTACCTAGTCCTGATACTGACATGCACCCCCACACAAGATCACCTCCACCGCCATGCTTAACTGTTCCTACTAAGTTCTTGGGATTAAGTTCCTTATTTTTTTTCTTCTCCATACAATTATACGCCCATCGGAAACAAAAATGTTAGACTTGCTTTCATCGGCAAATAAGACATTTTCCCAATACGTTTGGGGCTTATTTATCATTGATAGTGCGAAGGAAAGCCTAAGCTTTCTGTTTTTCTCACTGACAAAAATTTTTCTACGGGCAGAACTCCCATGTAATACTGCTGCTCTGAGAACTCGTTTAACAGTTTCACGTGAAATTGAAGTGGAAAATGTTTCATTAAATTCTTCAGAATCTTTTACAGCACTCAAACGTGGATTTTTCACAAATTTTCTAATTATAAATCTCTGATCGCACGTTTTGTTAACTTTGCCGGACGACCTTTTATTACCTTGTTTTCGATCCGATTTTCTTCTTTAAAGCGTTTTATCACATACTGCACAGTATAATGGGATAAATTAAGTAATTTAGCAATATTTCGAACTGATTTACCACTACTATGATGAAAAATAGTCAATTTTGGAATGTTGTTTCTTTATGACTACGAGTCATTTTTAAATAATAAATAGAATATTAAGGAGTAGGCAAGCAAAAATTAAAGCCAAACGATATTTTAAATACCACCACAATTCAAAAATAAATATAAAGCTCCAGACGATAATTTTAAGTATGAATTTATCCGAAAATATTTCAGTGTACGATGACTTTTGTGAGATAAAGTTTTTGTTACTTTTTGATTACTGGTTTCTTAAAAATAAAGTTTTACTATGTTTTCAAAATATTTCTTGTATTTTTGTTAAGAATAGATTATAGATCTTATTATTTAATACCCATTCTGAAATATTCATTTTAATTAAGGATAGACCCCTATTTCCTTGAAATTTGTAAGTGTACGAACACTTTTGGGAGACACTGTATATACATACAAAAGAGGTAAGCAACGGTAAGTTATCCTACGTTAATAACCCGCGGTACTTTCGTTAGAAGAGATTACCTGAATATTTTCTTTTTAAATGTCAGGTCATACGATTGCTTCCACAACACAATCTCTCAAAATTGTCTCGAATGAAGACTCTTAAAAGACAACTGAGGGCTACCACAGGATTCTTACTCAAAGCCTAGCGAACTTTTTAGACAAACCAATAGGAAGTAAAATCCTTCCCGGACGTGAAAGATCGAGTGATCATCATCCATTTACATCCAGTCCTTCACATTCCTTTCAAACCTTGCCAAGGATGAACTCATAATTTATTTTGAGAAATGAAAATTATTTCATATTATTACTTAAAATTGCTGTTCTGTTTTCAAGCAGATAGCGTGTGACTTTTGTTGAACGGGGAAAACCGTATTTGTCACTTGCTTAGCATTGTTCTTTGCTAGTTGTTTGCGTGTTAAATATGGGGGATGTTATAATATGAAATTGTTTACAGCGATGATAACAGAGTGAAGAGCTGAATAACAGGATATTCTGTCTTGTAAACATGTTTTCTCATTACACCACGGTGCTGAATGCACAAATATATATATATACACAGTAACATCTCAATCTATCGTTTTGAAAGACACCTTTTTCCCTAAACTATAAATGCGGGAACATACAAAGGAATTATTAACATCGGAACTGAATGAAATAAACGACACATACTGGAAAACCCTTGTCTTGGGGGAACGATCGATCGAGATTCCACTATATATATATATATATATATATATATAAATAAATTACTCGATATATATATAACTAGCTGAAAACCCGCACTTCGCTACGGAGTACATTCAAATTAAATACAACGGTCAATGTATGCAATTAATGCCAAAAAATAAATAAATAAATAAAATAAAATAATATATATATATATATATATATAATAAATACGACGATCAATGTATACAATTGATGTAAAAAAATATATATATATTTATAAAAAAAAATCTTAAGGGATGTTTTTATATACAAAATAATGTAGATGAAAATATTCAAATTAAATGTAACAGGACATAGTAAAGAATATAGTACAGTTAATATAGTACAGTTTGAGGAACATAATATCTTTTATTGTATTTTATTATTTTGTTGGATAATATCCAATCGTCTGCCGCATTAGCAAGAAAAAAAATATGTTTTTGTCTATTTCATTGTTATGCACGTGACGATAAATTTATTTGAAGTACCAGAAAAAGAAATCACGTAATCAGCATTTAATAAATTAAATTCTAAAAATTAATCTTTAAAAATTCACCAAAAATCAGAAAATAGAGGTAAAGATTCGTAAAAGATCTCATTTTAAAGGAATTTTTATGATCTTTCTCGTGGTATAAATTTTATAACGCTCAATTTATTATTTTAAATGCAAACTTTAAAAAAGTTACTAAAACAGCTTAAAAATTTAATTTTTTAAAAAATCTAAGAAGAATTTTTCAAAAATCTTTCTTAGTGCACCCTTACACTATAAGAAGAATGGCCATGCAAAATTTCAGCCCTTTAGGTCCAGCAGTTTGGTCTGTGCGTTGTATGTCAGTCAGTGAGTCAGTCAGTTACGGAACTGTTTTATATATATAGATTAGAGTGTATCATTATGTATGAGGTAAATCAATCATTTAACTATACTAGTGTATGTATTTTTGTTTAAATCTATTTACTCTTAAGCCAACATACATACTTACTGAAGCATATAAAGCAATAATCAATCTAAAATGAGAGGGGTTGAGCAATTCTCTACACCAGAGGTTCCCAACCTTGGGTACGCGTACCAGTACCGGTACGCGAATGATTTTACGATTTAAAACAAAAATCTATTGAAAATCTGTATTACGAAAAAAGAAAAGAAATGACTATAATAACTAATAATCCATACGTTTTAATATTTTAGTTTGGAATTTCTTATCCATTGTTTGTGTTGTAATACTTTATCGGGATTTGCTTAATCTCAAAAGATGCCGTCTACACCTGAATGTGTTATCCCTGACCACCGCATAAAAATTTGGCACTACCCCTCGAATTCTAACTGCGTCTGTAACTGTGTTTGCGAATTATAACTGTGTCCGAGTTCTACCAAAAATTGTGTTTTGTGTTTCAAAAATCTTTAAATTAATTGCCTATTATTAATGAATAGTAACTGTATTATTAATAAATATTAAGAAGTTGTTATGGTAAGTGTATTAAACTCGGGAGATTTATTTAAAATGATTTTTTATATATCCTAATTTATTTTGTTCTCCATTGCATTCTATTCCCCATTTCAAAATTTTTGGTCTACCGGTACGCCATCAAGATTGTTTACAACGTACAAGTACGGTACTATAAAAAGGTTGGGAACCCCTGCTTTAGAGAATTATCTTTAAATTAATTGCATATTATTAATCAATAGTAACTGTATTATTAATAAATATTAAGAAGCTGTTATGGTAAGTGTATTAAACTCGGGAGATTTATTATAATGATTTTTTATACATCCATTGCATTTTATTCCCCTTTTCAAAATGTTTGGTCTACCGGCACGTCATGAAATTGTTTCGAACGTACAGGTACAGGTCGGGTCCATAGAAAGGTTGGGAACCCATAGCGAGGTGTTGGAAGTCGGGAGAGGCCGTGTTTTTTGCCGCCGTCCCTCATCCAGCTGTGCTGTGAAGTGCTCCGAAGACAATCGCTTGGCGTCTTTCGGCGTCGCCAACGCGGCGCTGCCTTCGATCCTTTCCACCTCCGCTCTCTCTTCCCCTAGAAGCGGCCCTGTCGGTCGTGCAGAGCGGTTCATTGATGTGTTCCCGGTCCCGTCGCCATGGTGACGACCAACGCGGCGGCGATGGTGCACCCCTCCGGATGCGGAATCAACGCCGGATTGGCATCGGCGCACCCCCGCGGCTATCTCCCCAGGTGAAAAACAAATGGACCGACCACCCCTCGCGAACATCTGAAAAACTCGGAATGGACGCTCTCTCTGGATTGTAACTAGACTCTTCCGCGAGAAACAACTGCAGCATCTCGCCTTTTTGTCCGTGTGTGGATTATCGTCGATCTTCTCCTCTTCCTCGGCAAATCTCTGCGCTCCCTTCCCGGAAAGAGGGTCGGGCTGCCCGACCCGGGTTCGAGGCCCGGGGGAAGGCATGTGTGGACCATTCTCAGTGCACTTGCTTTGATTGTGTTGCTGATGGGCCTACCGTTGTGTTGTCCTTCCAGGTGATCGCTAAAGGAGGCGACTGATTTCTTTGGCCCTGGACCGGTGCCGGGCCATGGGCACAGTTTGTCGGAGCTTCATCACTGCAACAGCCACCTTGTTTCTTATTCTCACAGCGGCGCACCTGCAAGAGGTAAGCCTTTCTCTATCACTCCTTACAAATCTACACCTCATGCACGCAATTCTCCACACACAATCTCTAGACACTCGTATCGTACTGCGGTTAATGCCCATTCACTCAGCCTGTTACGGGCCCGATCTTACACCGGGTATGCGTCGTCCATGCATGATCTGTGTTCAGTAATGGCCATGAATGCAAACGAGACATCGAGGAATACACTCGTAGCGAATGTATCGTACTGCGGTTAATGCCTAGGGTACTATTGACACAGCCTGTTAC